>APFE030830566.1:36909-61540 GCA_000404065.3 Pinus taeda | reverse complement strand
TATAACTTAAAAGTATTCTACAAGAAAGCTTGAACAACAACTGAAATGAAATCAAATTTTAAAGGAAAATAAAGGCATCAAATAAAAGACTAATGACATTGGCCCAGTATCTCTGCTGCTGCAAGAAAATGAAGATGAAATCTATGTCAAATCTAGCTAAAAATAAAAGCTAAGCAATGTGAATCTGAAGTAAATCTACATAAAAGAAAGACTAGTCACAAATACTTTAACTTCTTCTTAACCTCTTGTCTTTTAACTGAATATATCATGTGAGAAACAATTAAAAATAAGCCAAGCAATTGTGAGTTCTTGAGAAACTAAACCAAGCTGTGCTAAGTGATATTTTGGTCCTCAATGAGGATATTAAATTATGGAGAAGAAACCATCAATAGGTAAACAACTTGATGTCTAAAAGCAGAAAGCAACTATGCAAATTAAAGAAATGATAGTAAGGAAATAAAGGCTGCAAAAAAAGGAAGGTCAACAACATAGACAAGATGATCACAAGTGTCACTAGTTGTGAAAAAGAAAAGAAAGAAACTGTCTCAGGCACGCCTAAGAAACCTGCATAACACACTGATCAGTCATGGAAAAGTGCAGAAATATAAATAAGAAGAATTCAAAATTTATATCCAGCTATTGTACATGATCAAAACACAGCAATCAAAGGCATTCTGTACAACTATTATACATAAAATGAGAAAAAGAAATGCAGGAAATTAAAGAGTACTATACAGGCCTTCAGTAAACAGGGGCCCTCTGCCTACTCCAGCTGGCTCAATGATCAGTTACACGCTCAAATGGAAAACAGTCTTCTTATATATTATGTATCAAAATAGAAAGTACAGTGGGAAGTTCAAAATTACATATCAGCGACTAACTATCTAGCGTTCAAATACGCTTTATTTATAACAGAGGAAAGAAAACTAACTTAACAAAAACTAAGCTATTCAAACAGCTGTGTAAAAACACGTAATCTTGCTGCGTCCTCGGATTTAGGAAACGGTCGTTGTGGGCATTCAATCTGCTGTTGGATTCATGTTTCCCACTGTCTTCGTGGCTGAGGAGGATGCCACCTATTCTTAATGTGCTCTAAAACAGAACACACAGAGCCGTGCCACCGCCAATGACTTCTGTTGACCGTAGTTGCCTCCTCGTTGACCACGGGTTTTTATGACCGGTTTGGGTGAGCTGGAAGGACACACACCATGTCTTTGGTTCCACGAACTTGCCCATGTGGCTCTTCTTCCCGGAGGACACCTGGAACATATCATTTAATAAAACAGCTGCGGAATCTGGGGTTGGCTGCGGAAACCGAGATCAGCTGCGGAAACACTGTGTGAGCCGCGGAAACGCAGCACTTTGAACCAAAATTCTAAACCAACAACACAGCCATTAGCATAATTAGCAAACCATGTAAAAAGCCCTAAAATACAATGATTTGAACAATTTGATGGAGGGAATGAGTGGCAAAAGAAGGAAATGAATAGGAAAAGGAGACTGAGAGGATGTGTAAAGAAGTGCAGGTTTGAGGCTCAACAATAATTACAACCATGAAGCCTAATTCGAAGTCACTCTTCCAACTTTGGTTCCATCCACATCACATCATAAGCATGACATTCTAGAAGCATAACAAAACTTACAATAGTCTCAATTCTCAAACTAACATTATCTCCTTAAAATTCATCAAAGTCCAGCCCCTTGATCACTTAGATGAGTGCTCAATTTATAGGAAGATGGAGGAGGTCTTGTCATCAATGAGGGTATTGAATGGCCTTCCATACTTAGAATTATTTCCATGGAGGAAGGTATGAGAGGATAGTAGGTATCTTAGCTCATTCCTCATCCATTTTTGAGCTCATAGGAGATGATAAGTGTGGGAATCTTCTAGAAGTCTCCATAAGATAAGAACATTGCCTAAACCCCATGTGAATTTCGCTCAAACTTGCCCAGCATAGGTCAAAGAGGGCCTAAGTGCTCTATAGAGCACCTTAGCATGGACTTCACTTCTCTGCAGCACACCCATTGCATGGGCCTACCTGCGCTGGTCCCTCTATAGGTCATTTCACGATGTCTTCAGGACATGAAACTGTCTGGGAAGGAGGAATTCAAAAGGTTGACTTGTTTAGGGCATGTAGCAACTGAAGTTAGGGTTTGATGAGCCCTAAAAGACTGATATGGATGATGGGAGTGGTGTTCGCAAATGGATCTGTAATGCAGGGTGCTCAAACTATTAGAGAAGAAACAATTATTTGAAAAAACCTCCAAATGTTTCTTTGGAGTACAAGAGCTAGAATATTTTGGTCATATTGTATCTCATGAGGGTGTTAATGTAGATCCTAAAAAAATCAAAGCCATTAAGTAATGGAAAATCCCCACAACCATAAATCATATTCGAGGATTTCTTGGGTTGATAGGCTATTAGCATAAGTTTGTTAAGGATTATGAAAGAATAGCAGCACCTCTAACAACATTACTAAAGAAAGATGCATTTTCTTGGACACCAGAAGAAACTATGTTGTTTGAACATATTAAAGAGGGAATGTGCTAAGCATTGGTCTTAGCTACGACAGGCTTCACAAAAACCTTTATTGTGGAATGGGATACCTTGGGAAATATAATTGGTGTCATTTTAATACAAGAAGGAAGACCCATTGATTTTGAAAGTCATCCAATCAAAGGAAAGTATTTACACAAACCTATTTATGAGAAGAAAATGTTGGAAATACTACATGCATTAACGAAATGGAGACCTTACCTAATGGGAATACAATTAAAGGTAAAATTACATCATGATAGTCTTAAATACTTTGTGGAACAAAGATTATCTTCCGAAGAGTAGCAAAAATGGGTCACAAAGATGCTGGGTTATAATGAAATCATCTACAAAAAAGGGAAGAAAAATTTTGTTGCAAATGCACTCTTAAGAAGGGATGAGGATATGGAAGCATTTATTTGTTACATTTCTATTATCCAACCTAATTGGATAACTGAAGCAAGGGATGAATGGTATAATGATGAAGAGATGTGGACACTCATTCAAAAGTTACAGCAAGATCCCAGTACATTTGAAACATTTAGCTCAAAAAATAATCATTATGGTACAAATTTTGCTTTTATCTTTGTAAGAATTCCCAGCTCAAGCAAAATATTCTTTTGGAATTGCACACCTCACCCTTAGGAGGGCACTCAAGTTTTTTAAAAACTTACCATAGGGTCAAGAAGGATTTTTTTTGGGATGGCCATAAATCTGATATTCATAAGTTTGTCCCAAAATGTTTGGTTGCCAACAAAATAAATTGGAGACAATTAATACCTTGATTCTGTTACAACCTTTAGTGATTCCAAGTCAATGTTGGGAGGAGGTTTCAATGGATTTTATCACAAGTTTACCCAGGTCTGGAAGGAAAGAGTGTCGTGATGGTGGTAGTTGATAGACTTACCATGTATGCACATTTTTGTGCATTATATCATCCTTTTAGAGCTAGTATAATTGCTACTGCACTTAGGAAACAATTCAAAAGCTACATGGAAACCCAAAGATTATTGTAAGTGACAAAGATCCCATTTTCACAGGAAATTTTTGGACATAATTATTTTCTTGTATTGGTGCTTAATTAGCTCATAGATAGTCTTATCATCCTCAATATGATGGAAAGACTAAGATAGTGAACAACTATTTGGAAGGATATCTTCGTTGCTTTCTATCTGATAAACAAACACAATGGTTCAAGTGGTTACCTCTAGCTAAATGGTGGTATAAAACTTCCTTCCATACTGCAACACAAATGACCCCATTTATGACACTTTATGGATATCATCCACCATCCATCACATCATATTTAAGATAAAATTAAAGGTTAAAGTAGTGTAAGATTACATCAAGCATCAACACCAAGTCCTCCTACTCTTCAAAGATAACCTCACTCTGGCACAAAATTGAATGAAACAATAGGTAGATCAACATCACAATGAAATAATTTTTGATGTAGGCGAATGGATATTTTTATGGCTACAACCATACAAAAAAATGTCCCTCAAGAAAGCTAAGAAGGATAATAAATTATCACCCAAGTACCATGGCATACAAATTGGAGTTGCCTGCATCTTCTCAACTACACCTATTTTTCCATGTTTCATGCTTAAAGAAGCTTATTGGTGACAAGCTCCCCATTCAAACAATGTTGCTAGAACTTGTTGAGAGATTAAATTGGTGAATTAATCTCCTAATATTTATATGTCAATTTGGGCTCATAAGTACGAGATGTCTTGCGCTTCCTTTATTCACTTCTAGGTCAGAGTTTTAACGCTTCATTTATAATGATCAGCTGGTTAATATACACACCAATGCTTGAAAACTCAAAAAGAAATCAAACATCCATCTAGCAGAGGCAAAATCAATAATTAAATTTAATTTTAAGACTTACAAAATTTCTATGGACTCAACCTATTTGGAACTCGAATTGAAATCTGGACTTAATAGGTGACTTGAAGTTTTACCACATATTCTAGGTTATGAGAATGAATACCTAATCAAATAGACTACATACAAAACTTAATTAGTCAAAACACTCTAGTTCGAATTCTTATAATCCACACTCGAAGATTTACTACTTGTAATGAAAATCCAATTCTAACTGTTGGGTTGTGTTATATTCTTTCCACATAGTTAATAGGGGGTTTGAAGGGCACCCATAACCCCACTTTATGGGGCAGCACCCCGAAAAATTTTGGTTTTGGACCCTATGTTAGGTTGGGCGGACCCACCTATGGTTTTGTGCATGATTTTTGCACATGTTTTTTGGACGCGATGGTTTTTGGTCCATGCTATTGGACGCGATGGTTTTCAGTCCATGGTATTGGATGCTTCAGCATGTATAAATATGTATTGTAACATTAAAAGGAACATAATGAAAAATCAAGCTGGTAGTCCCGATTTTGGGATCCAGAGGAAAATCTCTATGTATATGTGTTTTATGTGTTATGATCTTGCATTGTTTATTTTCTTTGTTTTAGAATTCATATGAAGGTAATTACTGTACGTGGTTAAAACCTACATTTAGTATCAGAGTTGTTTTGGCTTTAAAGGGATGCCTTTATTGCTGAGGGGTTTCGCTCGGGCCTATGGTAGACCCTATTCAATGGGAGATCTGCGAGATCGATTCTAGTGGTAAAAGAAGATGGCGAGGAGTGGAGAGATAGAGATCGAGAAATTTAATGGTCAGAGTTTTGAGTTGTGGAAACTCAAGATGGATGATCTGCTGGTGGATAAAGACCAGTGGATCGCAGTAGTTCTGGGTACTAAACCAATGGGAGTCTTTGATGAAGAATGGAAGAAGTTGGATCGGAAGGCAAAGAACACAATATGATTGTGTGTCTCAGGTTTAGTATTTCTAAATGTATCAGGGGAAGCTACCGTGAAGGCTTTCTATGACAAGTTAGGGACTTTGTACCAATCTAAGTCTCTGGTGAAAAAATTGTTCCTGCGGAAAAAGCTGTATAACCTGAGGATAAAAGATGGAGACTTGGTGACAGAGCATCTGAATGCATTTAATACTGTGGTAAGTAAGTTAGCATCTGTTGATATTAAAATTTTAGATGAAGATAAGTGCATAAGTTTGTTGTATTCTCTACCAGATTCGTGGGATAGTCTGGTTATTGCAATAGGTAGCAATGCAACTGCCTTGCATTTTGATGTAGTCTCATCCTTGCTGATGGAGGAGATGAGATGGAAAAACTATGGAGAGCCAAAATGGTGATGCCTTGTCTGTATGAGGGCAGATCCAGAACATAAACAAAAATAAGTCACCGAGTGGGAGATCTAAATCTCCATGAAATCCTGTAAAGGTGGTGTGCTGGAAATGTGGAAAGGAAGGGCACTACAAAAGGGACTGTAAAGCTAAGGCTCCTGACAAAGGAAAGGGATCTAATGAGGCTCCTTCTATGGAGGCGAAAGCCACCTTAGATGAAGGTGGGGATGTGTACTTGGCTTCTTCAACTACACATGTAGATCATGAGGCATGGTTGATTGACTCAGGTGCATCCTTTCACTTCACTCCCCATAGAGAGTGGTTCTGCGAGTATGAGAAATATGATGGTGGTGATGTCTTCTTAGGGGATGACAGGAAGGCTAGAATCATTGGTTGTAGAATAGTAAATTTGAAGTTGCAAGGTGGAAGGGTTAGAACGCTTCCAGGTGTTCTACATATTCCTGCATTAGCCAGAAATTTGATTTCTGTTAGCAAGATGGATGATGCAGGTGTAAAAATAGTGTTTGAGAAGGATACCTGTAATATGGTTCAGGGAGCACTGGTATTAATGCGGGGAGTTCGGATTGGAACTCTGTATAAGCTGCAAGGTAGCAATGTTATTGATGGATGCAATAGTTTTGGGGTTCCTAAAAGTGGAGTAGAAAATCTAGTGGTCTCTAGAGAGAAGACCATGCTGTGGCATCAAAGGCTTGGATATATTGGAGAAAAGGGCCTTCAGATATTTCATGGTAAAGGTATGGTAGAAGGTATGAATAATATCTCTCTGGATTTTGATATCTATGAAAATTGTGTATATGGGAAGCAGAATTGGGTGAGTTTCCCCTCTGGTAGTAAGAGGGCGAAACAGATATCAGAACTTGTGCACAGTGATGTATTTGGACCTGTGAAGGTTCCATCATTGGGTAAGTCTATGTACTATGTATCATTTATACATGAATTCTCAAGGAATACATGGATATATTTCCTTAAGAGTAAATTTGAAGTCTTTGACATGTTTAAAGAATTTGAGGCTTTGGTGGAAAATCAAATAGAGAAGAAGATAAAGGTGTCGAGGAGAAATGACAGTGGAGAGTTTTGCAGTAAGGAATTTGAAGAATTCTGTAAGAAGTGTGGTATAGCATGACATAAGGCTACTCCATATACACCTCAGCAAAATGGAGTTGTAGAAAGAATGAATAAGACATTGATGGGAAGCGCAAGAAGCATGCTCAGTGGTGCTAGGTTAGGACAGGAATTCTAGGCAGAGGCAGTGGGTACTGCATCATACCTGGTCAATAGGTCATCTTCATCAGCGTTGGAGGATAAGACTCCACAAGAGGTATGGACTGGTACGAAACCCTCTCTTTCACATCTAAGGGTATTTGGATGTGATGTATATGTACACGTTCCAAAGGAGAAACGAACCAAGTTAGATAGTAAATCTGAAAAGTGCATCTTTATTGGGTATAAGGATGGTTTAAAGGGTTATAAGCTTTGGAACCCAGTCACACGGAAGGTTGTGTATAGCCAAGATGTGGTGTTCAGAGAGGTAAAATATGTTATTAAACATGAAGTCCAACGAAAGGAACCTGAGAAGATAGAGTTTGAGCTAAAGGAGGAAGAATCAAACTCTATAGTAGAGGAGGAATCAGAAGATGAAGAGCCATAAACTCTGGCTGTGAGAAGATCAGTTCAAGAAAGAAGGCAGCCTAAAAGGTATAGTCCATTTACTTTTTGTTTAAATTTTGCTTTATCTATTACTGACAATGATCCCAGAACTGTGAAGGAAGCAGTAGATTGAGAGGATGGAAAACTCTGGAAAGAGGCCATGGTTGATGAAATGACATCTTTGCACAAAAATGAGGCTTGCGATCTGGTGGAGTTGCCGGCTGGAAGGAAACTCATTGGAAACAAATGGGTGTTCAAAAAGAAGACAAACGCAGAAGGAAAAGTGGAGAAATACAAAGCTCGATTGGTAGCAAAAGGTTATTCCCAGGTGCTGGGAATTGATCTTGGTGACATTTTTTCTCCTGTTGCCAACGCAACTTCTATTAGATTACTTTTACCTGTTGCTTATGCTTTTGATTTTGAGGTATAATAGATGGATGTGAAGAAAACATTTCTTCATGGGGATCTGGAAGAGGAAATCTACATGAAGCAACCTGAAGGCTTTGTAGTGAAGGGTAAGAAAGAACTAGTATGCAAGTTAAAGAAGTCTCTGTATGGGTTAAAACAATCACCAAGGATGTGGTATTAGAAATTTCATACATTTATATGGGGACTTGGCTTCACCAAAAGCAAAGCAGATCACTGTGTGTATTTTAAATTAATTGGTGACCATTTTATTTATTTGGTCTGTTATGTGGATGATATGTTGTTGGTTGGAAATGACAAAGAAATTATCCAGGATTTGAAGACCCAATTGTCCTCCAAGTTCGACATGAAAGATATTGGTGCTACAAACTATATTTTGGGCATGGAAATTAAAAGAGATTGGGCAAAGAGGAAGCTTTGGTTAAACTAGAGGAAGTATGTCGAGACAATACTGCAGAGGTTTAATATGCAGGATAGTAAACCGGTGAAGGTTCTTATTCCTGTAGGTGTGAGGTTATCGGCTGAACAATATCCCAAGACACAAGAAAAGGAAGAGGACATGTCCTGTGTTCCATACGTAAGTGCAGTTGGTAGCCTGATGGATACAATGGTCTGTACTAGACCAGACATTCCACATGTAGTAGGAGTATGGAGTAGGTTTATGTCAAAACCAGGGAAGGAGCACTAGACAACAGTGAAGCAGGTTTTCAGGTATTTGCGTGGCACTAGTGATTACGGTTTGTGCTACCAAGGAAGATCAGGATTGAATAGAATGTTGGATATTCGTGGCTTTGTTGATGCAGACTGGGCTGGAGATCTAGATCAAAGAAGATACACAAGTGGGTATGTGTTTAACCTATTTGGAGGTGCAGTCGGTTGGATGAGTAAGAAACAATCTGTAGTGGCACTATCAACTACAGAGGTAGAAAACATGACAGCCACTCATGCAAGAAAAGAAGCAATTTGGTTGCAGATATTTTGTTCGAGTATGGGGTTAATATAGGAAGCTATAAGGATAGACTATGACAGCCAAAGTGCAATTTTCTTGGCAAAGAACCCTTCATATCATTCAAAGACAAAGCACATTGATGTTCAGTATCACTTTGTGAGGGAGATGATAGAAGATAAAAAGGTGTTGCTGGTAAAGGTGGAAACTTTGAAGAATACTGCATATGTTTTGACAAAATCTGTGAGCTTTGAGAAGTTCTCTTGGTGTAGAGAGACAATGGGCATTTCAGGGCTGGGAAAATGACTAAGCTTTCTTTTTGCCCCCTGTGGAAAGAAAACAACAAGTGGGAGGATATTGGGTTATGTTATATTCTTTCCATGTAGTTAACAGGGGGTCTAAAGGGCACCCGTAACCCTACTTTATGGGGCCCGGGGAAACGCCCCAGAAATTTTGGTTTTGGACCCCATGTTAGGTTGGGTGGACCCACCTATGGTTTTGTGCATGATTTTCACACATGTTTTTTGGACGTGATGGTTTTCGGTCCATGGTATTAGACACAATGGTTTTCGGTCCATGGTATTGGATGCTTCAGCATGTATAAATATGTATTGTAACATTGAAAGGAACATAATGAAAAATCAAGCTGGTAGTCTCGGTTTTGGGATCCAAGGGAAAATATTTGTGTATATGTGTTTTATGTGTTATGATCTTGCATTTTTTATTTTCTGTGTTTTAGAATTCATATGCAGGTAATTTTTGTATGGGGTTAAAACCTACACTAACTAATCAACCAAACTGTACTCAAAACTCATTAACCCTACTAGCTTATCAGCAATAAAACATCTTGGTGCTGAGAACTTAGTCTAGATACTTTGTTTTACTCTCAACTAAGCTGCATACAAGTCCCTAATTTATCTTGACCGCAAGCACAAATTCGAGCACTAACTCTACTCAAAGATGGTAATCAACCAAAACAATTATGAGAAACTGTACTCAAAACTACCCTAAAGTTGCATCAATCAAAATGTAAACAACCCTATTTGAAACCTTAACAAACCAATTCTTTTCTTTTGAAATCCAATCAGGCATCTAAGTTATAGAAAATATAACCAAGCATTCAAATGAATTAGGGGAATCAAGAAATCCAAATGAACCAAAGGAAATTGCTTTGAAAACTAACACTAGATCACTCTTTTGCACTCTGAAGTTAATCCACGCAGTCTACTTAACAACTGAGAAATCCATTTGACAAATGAAACTAACTGAAGCTACAATAAATCATTCAAATCAATTACTCTACAAGCAATGCTTTTGTTGTATACACATTCATGAAAATAACCTAACATACAACCAGTTGACTTAAGCTAAACCAAGCTCATGCCAATCACATTATTCAAATAATCAACCTCAAACAAATACTCCCTATGTCGCACACATTTGCAGAAACAATCCAGAAGAGAGTCAATCAATTCAATTACTAGAAGAAACAAGAGAAGAAATTTTTGAATTGACTAATCATAATCCAAATTCAACTCTAAATATGTTATCCAATTTAGGCATTTGAAAGTATCTTCTACATTGTCAATGGATAATCTAGCTCCTCATAAGCATTAGATGACAATGTCATTCAATAAACTTCATATGTATCTATGACAATCATAGTCCAATACATTGTACAGTGTCCATGAATAGGGTAGGTCTTTGCATTGAAAGCAAAAGAGATCGTCACGCAAGAGATTTATATTTGGATTGCTAAAGCAAAGGGGTTTAAAAGCATCATATCATTAGCATAATACAATCGATTGAAACTTAGAAAAATCTCGACACAGTAGGTAAACTAATAATGAATCATAGATAATTGAAGAGAGACTATATCTATCACACAAATATACTTCTACACAATATTACAGAGCTGAACCCAGATGGGCAGGCCTGACCACACTTGGGAAGCTGATTAACTTACAGAATGCGAGCAACTCGGATCACAATTAACTCATCATCCACAGTGAACCATCAAACAATTTAACTTGAACTTAATGAAACCATAGTAAATGTCTTTGATTCAAAAATAATAAGTCAAAGGATACACAATAAAAACTTAACTTCTGTTCACTAGCTTCTAAGTATTACATAACAGCCTTTTATAGGCATTAACTAAGTTAACAAAAATTGAACCATGGATAGTAAATCCTAACAGCCTAGCTAATTCATTCTTTCAAATTGGATGGCTAGAACAACTTGTCCAATTTAGCTTAACAACCTTCAACCAATCCCAATATTGGTGTTTGCTTCATTCAGAGAGGATAAAAAGGATATTTGTCGCGGTTAGAGTTGAACATGTTCACACATGGCTGGAGGCATCTTTCCATCTAGAAGTATACAACCTCTTATCCCCTGTGTTGTTAGGTACCGAACCCAAAATTTCTCTTGAGTACGAAAGTGGAGGAACCTTGGTTCACTTCCCGCATTCTCCTATTGTCACCCTGCACATTTGCTGCAATGTCTACACTTCGACCATAGTGATTAGTTAGTTTATGGATAGCTACTCATATCTACTTAAATTCAGTAATAAAGAGAAAAATGTTACCATGAAAGACTTTACGTCATAGCAAGATTAGCGTAATGTTTAGGGAAATAAGGATGGCAAGTGAGAAGGTCTAAGAGTGCCAAAAAGGTCAAAATAGAGACGAAAAACAATAGTGGTGGGAAAAAAATGGGGGATCAACATCCTCCCACATTGATTCTGATGCATGTCCTCATTCATCCACCAAAAACAAAAATTTGTTGAACCAAAAAGAGACGTGGTCAAAGACTAGCAGTCTTGATCAGTACCTTGATTCCCTATTTGATTGGTGGTGAAACTTTTTTAAATTGAGGATCTAACCTTTTACATTTAATCTTTTAGTAGGCTTGTTCCTTGTCACTTTCCACCAGAGTAGTTGCTTGTTTTTTTTGGTCAAGGAATTGTTATGAGCATATAACTTCATATTGGAGTCCCACACTTGTTGGTTTACATCCATGATGAAATGGAATAAAACTTTATATTTGTTGGTGTATTCTTTGAGCTTGGTGATCATTTTCCATAACTTGACAAGTCAGATCTTTAGGTTTTCTTCGGCACCATATGTAGGAGCTCTGGTTGGCGTCTTCGACTACTACGTGTACTACTTCTGGGTGACCTTCCTTTGCATTCTCTTGGGGAAGAATGATGTAGACTAGCCTTTGTGATGCTCTTGCTTGCTGAAGGTCAGGTGGGAGACAAGGTCTCCATATCTCATGCATTATCTATGGGTATATTCACCTTGGCTGTGGAAGTGGGCTCTCCCTCAAGGGATGTTTCAAATTTCTAGACATTAACATCATGGGAGGATGAGATATGAATATGTTCTGAGCCAGTGCCTTCAGCCTTGGACTGCAGGGCCTGAGCCATGCTTTGATTTCGACGAAATCCTTGAGCAGAGGTCTTGGCCAGAGAAGCTAGGGGAGTGCCGAAGGGAAACAAGGGTTTCCGACATTTGGACTTTGGTGTGGCACTTTCAAGATTCAAGGAAGGCTCTTCCAGGGATTCAAATGTGTTTCTTTTTGTAATGGGGCTCAACTCAGGTTGGTTTGGGTTGGCCTGATCTCATTTTCTTTTCCTTTGTGAGCCCACCAAGGCTTCCATAGGAACCACTTTTTCGCCATCCTTCAAACTGTCATCGGCTGTCTGGGGGAGTTTAGAAACAGGAGTGGGAGAGTGGGTAGGTGTAGATTCAGATTTGGATGGGGGCGTGGCATCATCTAATTTCAGGGAAAGGCTTACTACTCGTTGCTGACCCTTAGTTTGGGTTTTCTACCAAGGGAATTCCTCAATTAGGAAATCCTTCCACAACCATTTCCTCTTCTTGAGCTCAGTGATCAAAAGGATTTTAATTAAGCTATGGTGGTATAATGCGGGCTCAGGTTTCCTGCCCTGCGACTGCATGCCTCTAGCCATCTTGTACAAACTTAATTTCAGAAAGTGAGGAATGTTCAACTGTTTATCTTCAGCAAAATGGATCATTAGCTAGATATGGTAATGGAATAAAATAAAAAACCTCCCTTCATAGGTCACAAAGAATTGCAACATCGTAAGTAACAAATGCCATCATTCGTCAATGCAGTTATGTAGCTCTCCTTTTTCCCAACTGATCGACCTGTAGGCAGGCTTTAAAAACAGGGTACAATTTAGAATTTCTATCTACCCACCTTTGAAGAATTGTTCGCTCATAGATTCTTCTGTGACTCTGAAATTTAAGTTGCCTACTTGGGCATGCTTGCCATCAAAACTCCTCACGAATGCCATAGAAACTTGGTGATTGTAACCTTCAAACCTTTGCAAAATGGTCATCCAACCCTTTTCCTCGAAAATATCATTACATTGCCGATACTCTATGTTGTGTATGAACTGGCAAAAGGTAGGTTCATGTCAATCAGCCCCCATGCTGCCTATGTTTAGCTGCAATTCTCTTTCTCCCAATTCTTTTCTACACCTTTGGTCTCTCACTAATTCTCTAACCACGGTCACAGACACTCCTTGTATTAATTTTGGATGAATGATCACCATTATGATGGATTGGAAATGTGAGTTCGATTACCATTATGATGATCGTCCCATCCACAACTGGTTCGGAGTGCGAACACTTGATTGTAGTGTGCGAGCATCTGAGGAAGTGTGTGAGTATCACAGTTGAGAGGCGGTGCATCCTCCTCATGATTACTGAGAGGCACCATGAAACGATGGTCAAGCATGGGTAGGGCAGATATCATCACACAACATGTATGAATCGTGAGTGGGTGGTGGCTGTGGTTCGTGTCTCATCAACGTGCTGGAGGGTAATTGCTATGTGATTGGGAATAGATAGGTGAGGAATCATGGTATATGATTATGGTCAAACTTAGGAGAGGTTCAGAGGCACACTTCCATGATATACATTTTAACCACTTACTAGACAAATTCAAGAATAATACGACCATGTACCTGAAACTTTTTAGTGATTTTGTGTCAATTGTTTGATTGGATGTGCTTACTGGAACTTGAATAGAATAATGTTGGTTGCAATTGTGTGTTGTAATCTAGATTCTGAAAATGGAACTCAATTGACTTGTTTGTAACCTTGGCAAGTTGAGTACTGATCCTATGGATCTGTACTTACACAGATTGATTTGCTAACCATGATCATCCTTGATTGTTGGTGAAGATGAGCCCTGAATCGGGAAACATATATAAAGATGATCTCTTCATGATCCAGAAGGGCTTCTTTACATACAATGTGATAGAAAATGTGTAATTATAGGACACAAATTTGGACATAATTTTAGGACCCTCAGATGTAATAACAAGTAACATTTTAGACAAATTATAGAGCATAGGTTGTTTGAATCATAATTTCATGATCCTCATATGTAATAACATATTGAAGTTAGATAGAGTATAGGGCATAACCTGTTTGAATATAATTTCAGGACCCTCAGACTTAATGCCATATATCATGCTGCTCATTCTCTTCGGAAAAAGAAAGTGCTTATCAATCCATGAATTTTAACCAGGCTTGGAATGATGACTGCCTGGGGCATTTCTTCTTTAGAGAGTTGGAAATGTCCATAAAGGGAGATCCAAGGAGGCTTCCTTTCTGTACTTATTCCTTTGGGCCTGGAAAAGAATAATTCAATGCCCAAAGGATACCCAAACTACCATTACTTTATTGTTTTAATGATCCTAAAGTAATTGGTGCTCAAGGCATTCATGTTTAGAGAGTCTGAATTGCCCATAGTAGACTGAAGGGGGTTTATTTTCCATAAACATTTCCCTGAGCCTGGGAAAGGACAATTCTCTACTCAAGGAATCCCTAGACTAATACTGTTCCATATTATTTGTGAGTATGAAGGCTTCCAAAGAAGATTCCATAGGTTCCTTTTCCATGAGTAATCCACAAGACCTAGATAAAGGAATAAACTTGCTCCTGGTGAATTCCTCCTTTATTCTACATGGGCTATGGGCAGGACCACCTATGGATATGAAAAGTGACATCCCATTGGTTTACATATACATATACATATACATATATATATACATTACATATACATATATATATAATATATATATATATATCATATATATATATATACATATATATATATATACTATATATACATATATATATATATATATATATATATATATATATATATATATATATATATATATATATTATATATATATATATATATACATATATATATATATATATATATATATATATTATATATATATATATATATATATATATATATACATATATTATATATATATATATACATATATATATATATATATATATATATATATATATATATCTATATATATATATATATATATCAACTAAACCAACAAGGGGCTTAGCTCCAAACCTAGATCGCTTCGAATGTCCTGCAAAAGCTGACCACGTGAAAGTGGTTTATGATAAAGTTTAGGATGCTGACCATTTACTACAAAAGAATTATTATTATCATCCATAGTACAAATATGAACTAAACCATTATCAAAAACTTCAGTTACCTCATACGGTCCTAACCATCTGGTAGAGAATTTACCTTTGAAATGCTTAAATTTACTATCATATAACAAGGCCCAGTCACCTGGATAGAAGAATTTCTTCTTAATAATTTTTTCATGCCATCAGACTCTTCGGTTCTATACTAATGCAATTTTGTGGTAGGCATCTTTTCGGATCTCGTCAAGTTCATTCAATTCCATCAATCTATGCTCTTGAGCTTCATTTAGATTCATTCCCAACTAAGTGGCAGTTCTGAATGTCTTTACTTGGAACTCGATGGGCAAGAGCACTTGTATACCATAGACTAACTTGTAAGGTGTGTGTTTGGTCACATTTCTCCAAGTGATCTGGTAAGCCCATAATGCTTCTAGTAACTTAGCCACCTAGTTCTTGTGATGTAGTTGAAATTTTTTTGTAAGGATGGATTCCAAAACTTTGTTTGTGGACTCCACTTGCCCATTAGCCTGGGGATGGTAAGGAGTTGATTTGCATCACTTAAATTGATACTGCTCCGTTAATGCCTTTACCAACTTTGATATAAATTGTGTACCCTGATCTGTGACGATTTCACGAGGCACACCGAATCTCGTAAAGATGTCATCGAACAAAAATTCTACTACTGCCTTTTCAGTGGCATCATACAAGGCTTTAGCCTCCACCCACTTGGTGACATAATCAGTGCACACCAAAATATATTTCTTCTTATTTGACATTGGGGAGATGGGCCCTACAAAGTCCAATTCCCACTTCTCAAAGGTTTCAATGGAAATTTGTGGTTGAAGAGGCATTCATTGAAGGAAACTGGTCTCCCATTCATTGGCAAGCATCACAACTGAAAACAAATTTCTTGGCATCTTTAAAGAGTGTAGGCCAATAGTATCTGGTAAAGAGAACTTTATATGTCATCCTTTTATCAGCAACATGGCCACCACAAGGCTTGTTGTGACTGGCACTTAGTATATCATGCATTTCATCTTCCTGCACACACAGCCTCATAATCAAGTTTGGATGGGTATAAAATAGATCTCCTTCGATCGAAGACAAAATAACACTATGTTGCACTATATTATGCTTCTCTCGGGTGGACATGTTTCGAGGTAGTTTTCCTAATACCAGATAATTGGCGACATTAGGGAACCAAGGAGTAATAGTGGAAATGGAAAATAATTCTTCATTTGGAAATTCATCAGGCACTGTTGTTGGCATGTTTTTCTACGTAAGATTCAAACGAGATAAGAAATCAGCTACCAAGCTATCTCTTCTAGGCCTATCAATTACAGTTATATTGAATTCTTGTAGAAGCAACAACCATCTAGTTATCCTACCACTAGTAATAGGTTTATTCATTAAAAATCTAATAGCAGAATGGTCGGTATGGACAAATGTCTCATAACTAGTAATATAATGTCTAAACTTTCCTAAAGCATTCACAACTGCTAAAAACTCTTTTTCAGTAACCGTATAATTTAATTCAGTGGGAGAGATATTTTTTCTAAAAAATAAATGGCATAGGGAAAGTTGTCTTCCCTTTCTCCGAAAACCACTCCCAAGCCAATATTTGAAGCATCTGTACAAATATGAAACGGTAAGGACCAATTTGGTCCTCTTAGCATTAGAGTTGTAGATAGCTTTTCCTTTAGTGCTTGAAAAGCCTATTAACGGTCAACATTCCATAAAAAAATTAGCATATTTAGTTAATAATTTAAATAATGGTGCTGCAATTCTAGTGAAATTCTCAATAAATCGTCGATAATATCCTGTGTGCCCTAAGAAACTTCTTACCTCTTTTTGCGAGCTTGGAATAGCGATACGCGAGATTACCTTGATTTTTGCTGGGTCAACTTGAATCCCTTCAAATGACACATGATGGCGTAGAACAATTCCCTTAGTTTGCATCATCCTACAGTTACCACTACTAAGGGCTAGATCAACTTCTTGACAATGAATCAATACCTTCTCTATATTTTACAAAGCCAATGGAAAGTCATCCCCATAAATTGTGAAGTCATCCATATAGAATTCCACACAGTCATGGATCAGATCAGAGAAAATGACAACTACAATCCCTGAAAAGTGGCGGGGATGTTACAAAGACCAAAGGGGAGGACTCTATATGCATAAGTACCCCAAGGAAATGTAAAGGTAGTCTTCGACTGGTCTTCTTTGGATATTTGTATTTGATTGTACCCATTGTACCCATCTAGAAAATAAAATCATTTCTTACGTGACAACATGTCGAGGACTTGATCAATGAAGGGCAATGGAAAATAGTCACACAATGTGGCCTTGTTTAGTTCTATGTAGTCAATGCAGATTTGTCACTTTCCATTCTTCTTTGGAACCACTACTAGAGGTGACACCCATCTACTATCAGAAATGGGGTAGATGAAATATGCGGCCAAAAGTTTCTGAAGCTCATCTTTGACAATGTCTTTTATTGCTTGGTTCATATGCTTTTGTGGTTGTCAAACAGATGTCATTTCTTCATTCATGTAGATATGGTGCATGCAAGTGTTTGGATGTATGCCCCTCATATTCAAGTAATAGCATGTGAATGCTCCAATTTGTTCATGAATCATACTCATCAACTGCTACCTTTGTTCTGCAGTCAATCCTGTACTGACATGTAAGATTTTTCCTTCAAAAATTTCCATAGGTTCTATGGTGAGCTCATGACTTTCCTCCATTGTTGCAAAAGAGGTGAAGACAGCTGCATGGCAGGTTTCCTGAAAATCATCACTAAACACATGTTGATAACCATTAAAAGAGATGGGATAATTGATACAAGAGCTATCAACTAAAAATTGTTGCAAAACATGTTCATTAGAATTTTCTTGGAGACCTCTAGATTGATCTAATGTTAACAAGGGAAACATATAGTCCTCGTCTCCATATGGGTTTTGGAGCCATAATGGTACTTCGGTAGTTGTCTGAGTAGATGGAAAAATAGATAATGTTTAATTGTGAGGACCATTAGAAATAATCATTTCTCCATTATTGCATCCAATGACATCATCAACAGTTGCCAACCATGGTCGTCCCAGGACCATAGGGTGTCTAGGCCTAGAGGTTTTTGGAGAAATGACTCTGAAAACTATGGGATATTTCTAAGAGGCAATAGTGACTACTATGTCCTCCAAGGATCCTATTGGTTTGACGATGGATTTATCTACCATTTCTAAAAGGATAGGGGTGGTTTTAAGTCTAGGTAGTTGTAATGATGTCATTGTTTCATAGGTCATTGCATTTATTGCTGCCCCTAGATCCATGAGAGTATTTGGCAGAAGTATTCTGTTTATCTCAATGGTGACAATGGTGTTCCCGGGGTCATTGTATTTGGCAGGCATATCAGAAATCATAGTTGACATTTGGCCCATGATTTTGATATTCTAGTTTTTATGCCCCTTTCTCCCCAGTTTTTTAATGTATAGATCCTTAACAATTTTGGTATATATGGGAATGTCTCTAATTTCTTGTAAGATTATAATTTTAATGCATGCATTCCTAAGCTCATTTTCCAAATCATATTCAAGTGTGATCTCCTCTTTTTTTAAAATTAGTCTTTCCGGGTATGGTGGTTTAGGTGATTCTTCTTTCTATGATTGTTGTTGTTTTCTGTTTTGTGAATGATTTTCGGATGATGTGGAGGGTACCTCTTCTTGGATAACAACAACTGATTTTCCTATGTTGACTATCTTTCCTGATCGTAATTAGATTTCATTCATAGGAATGGTAGTGATCATGTATGTAGGAAAAGGATAAATATCAATGTTTTGCATTGGTTGAGGTAACCTATTATGACTTGGGTTAGGTATGGGTTGTGCAGTCAATAGTGTAGGTAGAGGTGGGTTTGTGGTAGCAAGTGCTTGTGAAGATGATGGGTTAGTAGGTGCAGGTAATAATTGATGCAAAGGAGTTGGTGCGAGCATAGGTTGTTGAAACATTATGGGGTAGATGCTTTCTATTAGGTTTTCATGATCAGATTATATGAAGTACTTGGCATATTTGGATAAGGTGCATAAAATTGGGGTTGGGGTTGATAGCTGTTTGCATAGGCGTTTTCGCTCCAATTCTGGTTCCAGGAAGTATTTTGTGGTGGTTGAGCAGCCCAAGGAGGGTAGGATATAGGAACGCTCCAAGGCTGAGTCTGGCTATAACCTTGAGGATTTGGATCCAGAAACATATTCTAACTCTGGCTTCTCCAGGTGTGTCTTTTGGTTGCTTGAGATTGGTCAATGGTTTTAGCATTCCCCTTGTAGATGGCCTATAAACTAGGAAGTGATGGGAACTTCTCGGTTGGATGTTATAAAGTACATATTCCACATACCTCAATGGTTTTTAAGGACATTCCTTCTCTGCATGCTTACACCTACACTTGGAACATAAGATTGCCATGGCTACCTTCTCGGCTTCTTGTTTTTGTTTATTTTTTATGGTGTCTAGCTGGTCACTGATTGTGTTCAAGATATCAGTTTTAAAATTTTCTAAGAGGTTTCCAAGCTCAACTCTTGTAACAACATTAGCTGTAGTTTTATTTTTCACATAGTCCCTAGAATTGTCTTCAATTTCCCAAAGCTTTTTGTCTACTTTAGCTTGGCTCCTAGAATAGGTGTGACAAAGCTCAATGACTTCAACAAATTTCTTCTTATAAATGTCTCCATCACTAAGTAGGATAATTTTTCAATGCAATCATCTCTCAGCCCTTTTAGGAACACAATTTTGATAATCGTTTCATCTAGGTTGGACCCACGAGATTTGTGAAAGTTGTATAGGAACTATTCAAGATACTCCTCTAGTTTTTGATCTTTAGTTTGTTGCATCCTAAGAATATCATTGATGTCCCTACTTTTACAAAAATATTGATACTTTTTAGGAAAAACTGATCTCATGCTATCCCATGTGTATATAGTATGTTGCCCTCGACTCATGAACCACCTAAGGGCTGCATCTTGTAATGTGGCGGGAAACAATTTAAGTTTATGTGCATCATCATAGTAATTATAACTGCGACATAAAATATCGAATTCAAAAAGAAAGGCATCGAGATCTTTAGATGATTTACTGTAGAATAATGGAAGAGATGTGATCAGAATTCTTTTCATTGTGATATCATGAGTCACATCTAGGATAAGGAATCCAGAGGTAACCTCCTCTTCATCTTCATGGTTTCTCCCTCTATAGAGGTTCCCATTACATCGAGGACCTTCTCCCTCTTCTTTGCATTCTTCATCATGTCTACCCTCTCCTTCTTGTTGATCCATTTTTTCAACTGACACCCATTGGGGTTTGCTGATTATGGCATGAATAGGAGGTATTGGGACACGGTTGATGTTGGTTCATTGCTCATCCAAGTTGTCTTGCTGTTCCATTGGTTCTTCTACATGGTTGTCAAAGACCATCTATTGAATGATCGTTTTTCCTTGATCTAAGAATTCCTGATCCAAAACCATGTTGGCATCGACACTTCCTCCTTCTTGTCTCAGACCTGCATATTGACTAATGATGGTAAGAATGGGTATGTCAAATGATACAAAAGTTGCAGGAAATTTATAACTAGAAATAAATCTACCCTTGTTATCCCTAGGTCTACTTGTACTCCTACACATAAAGATAAAGGAAATAGAAACTCAAGAACAAGCAGTGATCGATCAAACTTTGGAGTAACCCCACAAAAGTCGATGTGTGGCTCTTCACTCACGCCTTACCATACACTCTTTGCCCTCTGATAATCTTGCAAGATCCTGAAACACAAATGATAATGGTTACCTGAATAAGAAATGAAAACTTCCCCTACAATGACACCAAAATGTTGAGAGATTAAATTGGTGAATTGATCTCCTAGTATTTATATGTCAATCCAGGCTCATAAGCACGAGCTGTCTTGTGCTTCCTTTATTCAGTTCTAGGTCAAAGTTTAATGTTTCTTTTATTATGATCATTTGGGTAATAGACACACCAATGGTTGCAAACTCGAAATAAATCAAACATCCATCTAGCACATGCATAATCAATAATAAAATTTAATTTAAAGACTTCCAAAATTTCTATGAACTTAACCTATTTGGATCTGGAATTGAAATCTGGACTTAATAGGTGACTTGACTTTTTACCATAGATTCCAGGTTATGAGAATGAATACCTAATAAAATGGATTCATACAAAACTTAATCAATCAAAATGTTCAAGCTCAAATTCTTTCAATCCACACCCAAAAATTTACTACTTGTAATGAAAATCAAATTCTAACTAATCAACTAAACTATACTCAAAACTCATTAACCCTACTAGCTTATCAATAATAAGAAAGTCTTGGTGCTGACCACTTAATCTAGATACTATGTTTTACTCTCAACTAAGTTGCATACAAGTCCCTAATTGATCATGACCACGAGCACAAATTCAAGCACTAACTCTACTCAAACATGGCAATCAACCGAAACAATTATGAGAAGTTGTACACAAAACTATCCTATAGTCGCATAAATCAAAATGTAAACAACCCTATTTGAAACATCAACAAACCAGTACTATGCTTTTGAAATCTAATCAGGCATATAAGCTATAGAAAATATAACCAAGCATTCAAATGAAACAAGGGAATCAAGAAGTCAAAAATAACCAAAGGAAATTGCATTGAAAACTAACACTAGATCACTCTTTTGCACTCTGTAGTTAATCCACACAGTCTACTTAACAACTGGGAAATCCATTAAAAAATGAAAACAATTGAAGCTATAATAAATCATTCAAATCAATTACTTTTAAAGGAATGCTTCTATTGTATACACATCCATACAAATACCCTAACATAAACCGAGTTGACTGAAACTAAACCAAGCTCATGCCAATCACATTATTTAGATAATCAACCTAAAACAAATACTCCATATGTTACACACCTCTGCATAAACAATCCTGAAGAGAGTCAATCAATTCAGTTACTAGAGGAAACAAGAGAAGCGATTTTGGAAATTGACTAATCATAATCCAAATTCAACTCTGAATATGTTATCCACTTTAGGCATTTGAAAATATCTTCTGCGTTGTCAATGGGTAATTTAGCTCCTCATAAGCATTAGATGACAATGTCATTCAACAATATTCATATGTATCTATGACAATCAGAGTCCAATACAATGTGTAGTGTCCATGAACATAGTAGGTCTTTGCCTTAAAAACAAAAGTGATGGTCACACAAGAGATTTATATTTGGATCGCTAAAGAAAAGTGGTTTAAAAGCATCATATCATTAGCATAATACAATCAATTGAAACTAAGAAAAATATCCACACAATAGGTAAACTAATAATGAATCACATATAATTGAAGAGCGACTATATCTATCACACATGTGTACTTCTACAATATTATAGAGTTGAACCCAGAGGGGTGGGCCCAGCCACACCCGGGGAGCTAATTAACTTACAAAAAGCGAGCAACTTGGATCACAATTAACTCATCATCCACATTGAACCATCGAACAATTTAACTTGAACTTAATGCATAACCATTGTAAACATATTTGATTCAAAAGCAATAAGTTGAAGGATACACAGTAACAATTTAACATATGTTCGCTAGCTTCTAAGTATTACATAAGAGCCTTTTATAGGCATTAACTAAGTTAAAACAAACTGAACCATGGATAGTAATTCGTAACAACCTAGCTAATTCATTCTTTCAAATTGGATGGCTTGAACAACTTGACAAATTTAGCTTAACAACCTTTAACCAATTCCAATCTTGATGTCTGCTCCATTCAGAGAGGATAATGAGGATCTTTGTCATGGCTGGAGTCAAACACATTCACACATGGCTAGAGGCATGTCGCCATCTAGAAATATATGGCCTTTTATCCCCTGTGTTGTTAGGTACTGAGCCAAAATGGCTCTTGAGTACGAAAGTGTAGGAACCATGGTTCACTACCTGCATTCTCCTATTTTCACCCTACTCATATGCTGTAATGTCTACACTTCAACCATAGTGATTGGTTAGTTTATGGATATCTACTCATATCCACTTAAATTCACTAATAAACAGCAAAAAGTTACCATGAAAGACTTTACCTCATAAAGATTAGGACAATGTTTAGGGAAATAAGAATGGCAGGTGAGTAGGTTTAGGAGTGCCAAAAAGGTCAAAATAGAGATGGAAAACAATAGTGGTGGGAACAAAATGGGGGATCAACAGAACTTGACGAAGAAGGAAAAATCATATTTGAGCCTGAAGCGGTCATGGAAACAATAACCACACAACTACAGAATTGATTAATTTTAGAGTTTCTCATTAAGTGGAAGAACTTACCAGCTGAAGAGTCCACATGGGAAGATGAGAATTTTATACAAAAGCATTGAATACTACTAAAGTGTTGAGGAAAATAATTTTTTGAAGGATACAGGAATGTTAGGTCCCTATAATACTAGTATATTACCCTTATTGTTATTGTTAGTGTAGTCCCCTATTGCTCATGTTGTGCCCATGTATCCCCCATGTCGTTATTGTTGTGCCCCATAGAAGCCCACTATTTTTATTGTTGTGCCCTTACATTATTATTGTTATGTAGGCTTTGATTATATTGTGACCCATTAGAATCCTATATACACAAAGGATATCTTATCATTTGTATCATCCAATAATTGTTCATTTATGTAATTTAAAGTAGGTTTCCCCCTTGAAGAGGATACTTTTTAAATCATTGATCTATATTTTCTTCCATTTTGTGAGTTTTTTACATAATAGAAAGGTATGATTGTGGTGCAAGAAATTCACCAATTTCACTCGCATATCTAGCTCATAACACTAAATAAGGCTAACATGCTTATCACTTTCTATAGAAAATATGAAACATTCAACTTCAACAAAGCTTAGGGTGTCGAATATATCATGTGACCAACTAAGAGAATCATAGTAAAGTGAATAGTAGAATAAGTCGAGCTTCAAAGTAGAAGAAAAATGACTTAGCTACAAGCTAAAATAAAAGAAAAGGATACTAAAGAAAAAGGGTCTACTCTAACAACGTAGAAGTTAAAGTCAAGGAAATTGGGCAGGGAATTGAGGATTTATGAACTAACCCATTAGATTAGGTGATGAAGAGATTAGAGATATGCAACTAAGATGAAGTTAAGCTTATGCCTGGAAAATGAGATAATTAATCAGACATTATTTGTGTTGACAATAATACTGAGAGGGGGGGGGTGAATCAGTATTATCTAATTCTTTTGCCAAATCTTTCTTATTTATACTTTGAATTATTTTTGCATACC
>APFE030830566.1:17105-32491 GCA_000404065.3 Pinus taeda | reverse complement strand
GATAGATGCTTCCCTCTCGTAGTTGCTCATGATGAAAGATCTTCCTTCAAGCGATCAAGCTTCTTCAGAAGGACCTGCTCTGATACCAATTGTTGAAAATAATACTGAGAAGGGGGGGTGAATCAGTATTATCTAGTTCTTTTAACAAATCTTCTTTATTTACACTTTGAATTATTATTGCATATCAGTACCATAAAATAATCAGCAAGAAAAAACAGACAGTCACATCAAAGAACACCAGATATAAGGTGGAAACCCATTGTGGGTGAAAACCACCTGCTGCAATATGTCTCTATCTTCTTTCAAATTAGAAACTCCTTTTACAATGGTCTTGTACTGGTGCAGTCCTTTACCAGTACGCAGGCTGCAACCTGCAGAGAACTACAACTCTCTCTCGTTTTCCAGTCTCTCCTGGAAGGGAGCTACAACCCCCCTACTTCTTTTCAAGGACCACTTTTCATAAATTTTCAAACTGGATCCATATACATCAAATGATCATCAAGTACATGTAAATTATACAGTCAGCTGCAATGACCAGATCAACGATAACAGAACAGAACCCAGAACACCTTATCAACAGAAAAATCCAACCAACAGAAGATCTTAACTCAGATACGCGGTTTTTCTTTTTACTGGCCTGCGTTGCTACACACTTCTCCTTCTGCCTCCCTGCGTATACCCGCAGAGCTCCTTCTGCTGGACAGCATGGCCACGCACTGCTCCTTTCACTGATCTACGCACAGTACGCACCCAATGGCACTATCGCGCCACGTACTTCCCAGGATATACGCACTCAAAAGAATAATCACGCCGCGTACTTTCACAGCAGGTACGCACCCAAAAGAATAATCGAGCCGCGTGCTGCTACAGAGGGCACGCACCTGAACCACTGTCGTCCTGCGTACCTACGCACTGATCCTTCGACGCCTCTGCATACCCACGCACTGAACCTTCGGTGCCTCTGCGTACCCACGCACTGAACCTTCGGCGCCTCTGCCTACCTTGGACTAGAGCTGAAATAACCTCAGATGCTCAGATCTGAACTTGTGCTCAAAAGATCACCCTTCGCAGATTTGCTTCTAACTTCTCCTTTATAGATCAATCTTTTTAAAACTGAGAACCCAATAAGTCAGATCTTAAGATATTCAATCACTCAAAAGATACTTAAGCCAAATGATCTCCTTTGCTTTATATAGGCTAGTTCTTCCTTAAATCAAGGATCATGGGACTCAATAAAAATAATAAAATAAACAATACCACGGACCAAAACCATGATAACTCAATACTGTTGGCTAAATACCATGAGAAACCCCACTTGTGGGCGCTTAACTGCCTTGGAATGTGTGCACTGGGGTACGCACCTCATGGATGGGTAATCCGCGTATTAGGACGCGGTCCCTGCATGGCATACCTGCGGGTACGCACCTCCTGAACTGTTCTCCTGCGTACTTATTTATTTTTATCAAAATGAGAGCCATGCCATGGGTGTTGCCATCAACTACAACATCTGAAACATCATACCAGAACCATAATGCCAACAATCTGATATTGAGAAAAGACATGGCAATCCTATACAAGAAGTGCACCCAGTTCATTACATATTTTAAAATAATAGCTAAGAAAACTCAAATGTGAATATGGGAAAAGAGAATTTAGTGAATCTATCTGGAAATAATAGTTCACCCCTCCCTTAGAGCAATGAGCTTAGAGAGACACAAAATGAGAACCTAACGAGACACAAAATGGGATATTGAGTATACCCATATGCTATGATATGAGCATATTGATGGAGCTGAAGTTCCCACCAGAGAGATTTTCTTGGTTTAGAGATTCCAATTTTGGTTTATGTCCTCAGGTTGGGCACACGCACCCTATGGAGTATGCAATATTTTTTATTTAATTCCAGTGCTAGCACTATAACTACCTTATCACTATAATCAAACTCTTGAAGGAAGTGACCAATAGAGCTTCATATGGGTATTTAACTGAAAAATGTTCCTATGCTACTAAATATTCAATTGGTATAACCTCACCTAGTGGTCTTATTTCTATTAGCACTCAAAATGGAATTTAAACCACTAAGGGGAAGCTACAGGATATGAAACTTCTAGTTTTGGATCAATAGGTTCCGAACACATTTAACTTTATTCCTAAATGATATTGCACCTAGTAGACCAAACACTCACCACTATCATGTCAATCAAGTGGAAAATAGCCGACCTTCCTTTCTTTTGTAGGAAAATAAGAATAACACATTGTCACTACTACAACAATTAAATGTTGCATCCTTCTAGCACTAGTAGGAGGCCGATCTCAATGTTTTAAACTCTTACACATCTAGACTTGAACCAGAAGACTCACAAAATAGTTATGAAGCCTCTCCACATTACTATCCTTACATTAAAAAAATAGCATGTTGTTGTAACTCTTAAACTTGGCTGTAAAACTCTCATGTTGTTGTAACTCTTTGAATTCCATTGCTTATAAATTTGTTGTGTATTATCTTTGTTGAAATTATCCTATTAAAAAAGAGAAATTCGAGCAAAACGATAACAATTTTTGCCAAGAAACATGAGAAAAATGATATTGATATCTAATATAGGTATGGGATGTGGAAACAAAACCAGACACAATGAACACTTGTTTCTCATCAACCCCCTCAAATATTCAAAGAATATATTCAAATTGTTTCAGTAGAAACTTCATGGTGGGGCTAATGATTAGAAATAAAAAAGCAATTGATTTCAATATAAAATTCAAATGTTGGAAACCTGAATAACTCCTCCAAGTGCTCAAATGTTTCTAGGCTAAATAAGTGCTCTTGTGCTTAAAATAGGGTATGTTATATCATCTGTGTCCATTAAACACTTATATTAATGAGATCAATCTTCAGTCCATGAATGTTAAGCCAAACTAGGTTCATTACTATGCATGATCCTTAACCAATTGCCCCATTAAATCCCTTGACTTCGACTGACAATATGTTTTGAAAACTTATGTAATAACCAACTTTGTGGATATAGTAATATTTTTTAACTAGATATGGTAAGATTTCAAACCTGATAGGGAATACCGTTGCTTGTGGCTCTTGTTAAAAGCATATAATTGGTGTATGACGTGAAAAAATTGAGGAATAGACTTCTTGAGGGTGTATGATATGAAAATATAAAGATATAAATTTTGAGATATTTCATATAGTTATTATCTAATTTTTCTAATTTGTTAATACTTTTTAATGAGCAACTAGAATGTTTAAAATTTTTATCTATTTTTTGTTGTTGTAAGGTTGGTAGTACTTTCTCTATTAATATTTCTAGACCATAGAAGTGTTTTTAACAAAATTTGTAGGTGGCCTCAACCTACCCATAGGAAACGAGGTCTATTGGCCACTTTTCTGTGTTAAATGTTGTCCAAAATTTGAATAAAGTTTTCAACACCATCGAAGAAACATTTGCAGTTCTATCTACTATAAATTTCAGCTTAAAAAAAATAAAGGCTATTGGACATAAAACAAAAATCTATTTCAGGACCTATTTCATTCATCAGATGAGTCCATCGGGGTTGGGGCTTTCGCACTAGACCCCATGACTTCGCTCCTCTTCATGTCTTGTAAGATTTGTTCTATCCTATTTAGTGCGAGATTGTTTCTCTACACTTGAATCTGGATAACGACAATTTCTCTATGAATATCCTTCATACCGAGTTCTGTTGTTTAGGCTTCCTCTTTTTCTGGGCCTCCTCCTTCTCCTCCTATTCTGTGGATAGTGTCATTGCTCAAGCTACTATGTTCTTCATAACCTAGTATTGCTGGATTGTTTGCCGAAATAGCATGTGTCTTCCTCTAGATTTCCCCAGATCTTTCACCATGGATTCCCATTCTTCTGTCTCTATATCTTGATTGGTTATATTGTCATTTGGTTCCCTCTCCCACTCTGCAATTTCAGCTCTTACCTCCAGCATATTTCTATCCATATACGTCTTTATGAGGGTCTGGATGTGCGCCTTCCTAGTCCTTCTACCTCTTTTGTTAGAAGCTCTGCTGGAGGTTGCTTCCCTCACCTTTGTCCTTTTCCCTGCCTTCCCCGTTCCTTTGGTTCCTCTTTTGTCAACCTCTTTTCCTACTTTTTCCATATTGTCTTCGTTCCTGCATTGTTTTTCTTTTCCCAAGTAGTTTGCCAGAACTGTGTGCTTATTGGAGAACGATATAGGATCCAAACTTCTAGATGGTGTTGCACCCTATCTTTTTAGTACCTAAAACATTAACAACAGAAATTTCTTTATCAGATAGATTTTGTTCCAGGCTCCCATCCTTTACTAATTCTTTCTTCCTTTCCATGCCTCGGGTAACACCTAGCCAGAGTGGTAAGATTCCTACACTCTCCATTGTGGAATTCCCAATGGTCATACTATTGGGCCTCATTTCCTCGAATCCCTTCTACTCAGAGATACACTATAGAATTCCCGACCCCACTCCCTCCATCAGCATTCCAGGCATAGACTCTCCATTTGTCTGGGTTAGAATCCCAGACAACCTAGGGCTCGACTTGTTCTGAGTCTTTCCTTCCCTCATCCCACTCCCTAACTTCCTCTGTAACATTCATTTCTATGATGAAAGCGAGAAAGAAAACTTAAAAATCATACCAATGCTTTGCAGTGAAGCCTGTTATCCTCTCAACATCCTCCAGCCTACATCCAACACCTTTTTCTACACGTTGTTTCTCCTTCTCCCTTTGCATGCAATTACCTTCTCTCCCATCTACCTTTGCCTCTTGATGCTTTGTCCAGTTGTCCCACCTAACTTCCATCCAGCTCCCCACTTGCCCTGTTCCTCTTCTTACCATCTAATATTTCATTCGATTTCCATGGAATGAGGTTCCCTTGACGCTTCCATTACTACCTTACATTACTCCACTCATGTCATGGGTTGTTCCTACCGTTGGTTTCCTTCTAACTTCATGCCACTTGCCATTGTTGGTCTTCCCTTCCTCTCACTCAGCTCCAAGCCTCCGTCGCTCTCTTCCATCCTTGGCCACACTTGTACTATCTTGGTACCATCCTCTACCCTATCTTGTCTGGCATGTTGCCCCATCTACCATTGCATCCTCCGATCTCCCAATACCCCATTTGTCCTTGGGCCGAGGTGGTTGGCTTCTGGTGCCACTACCTCCCATCCCCTCTCACCCACCTCATTTGTCATCTCCCCTTCTTCCCTGCTACACCTCGATCGAGAGTTTTCTTCCTTTTGCTTGTCATTTTCTAGAATCACCTCTAGCCTTCTCATCCCATCCATTTGTCTTAACTCTTCTCCCCTTATATCTAGGTTTTTATGTGCCTGCCCGCACCCCTAGTTGGCAATATTATATGCTTCCACATTACCCGTCCTGTAGACATGTGTCTGCTAATGTAGCCAATTTTTCAAATTAGATTACTAGCCTCTTGGATGAGCTTCATTGTCCTCCAAATTTGGCCAATTTTCTCCCATGATGTTCCTTGCTGGAGTTTTTTCATCATGTCTATTTCCAGCTTTGAGTCTCCTTCCAGCTCCAAACTCTAAAACCTTTCCCTTACTGTGATTTCTAATCCCAGCTTCAATGCCTTGAGATCTTCTTCATTGTTGCTCGCAATGCCATGTCCATGACAAATACGTGAATTGTATTCCCTTTGTCATCTCTAAACACAACTCCAATCCCTGTTGCCCTCGGATTCCCTTTCGTAGCTCCATCAAAGTTGAGTTTAATGAATTATTTTTGGGGCCATGTGAAATTGTTCGTAGTCTCACAATGGGGGGGATTTTTTTCTACGCAGTGGGGATCAACATGCTTGGCTTCAAGCTTAGTCCCATCATTATTCATTCTTCCTGTGGATTTGTGTCCCAATCATTTGCATACCATTTCTTGGCAAGGATTGTTTCTCTTATGCTCTGGAGTATCATTTTCCATCATTCTAATTCTGACATTTTTTCTTCTTTGAAGATTCTTTTATTTCTTTCCTTCCAAATTGCCCATAATATGAAGCTTAAGGATATTCTCCAGGCACTGTTTAGAATGGGGTTTTGGTAAGGCTTTTTTCTCCAATTGTCCATTGTTGCTTTAATACTAAGTTGGTTCCTGTCATTGAATCCAAAGAGTTGTTCACAGTTTCTCCATAGTTTTTCATTGTATCTATAGGCATTGGTCAAGTGTTCCTTTGTTTATGCTTGTTTGACACAAATACTGCAGACCAAGGGACCCTGCAGACCTTTTTTTGAAGTTGGTCCCAAGTAAGTGCTTGCCCATGTTAGAATATCCACATAAAGAAAGAGATTTTCGGCCATGACTTGTCTTGCTAGATTCTGTCCTATATCTGTGGCCCCTATTGCAGGTGGTGTGATGCTTGCAGGTGATAGCCCTCTTTAATCATAAATGTCCTTTTGATTTTATGCCCCCATCTTATTATGTTTGGCCCTTCAACTATTGCAATTTTCTTGGTTTCCATCTCTTTCTCATACACCTCCAATTGGGTGGTTTTTGGAGCATCTGGGCAATCTTGTTTCTGTTTCCTCGAATATTATCCTGGGTCCAAGCTCCAAAATTTTTCTATTGTCTGGTTTACAGGGTTGTTGATATACTAACATACTACTCCTAGCTTAGGTTTGTTGTTGAGTTTTTCTCTTTATTGACAAGCCTCTTCCCAGAATTTTGCTTTGTCTCCTCCCCTTATTTCCCAAAAGCTATGGGTTCTTATCATATATCTATTTTCTGAGGCTAAGTTCCATATGGCCGATACCTTAATATTATTTTGGACTCTCAGACGTCCTTCAATCAAGCTCGACATTCCATACTTTCTCCCCCATATTTCCTTCCATAGATCTGCTCCTCCCTTGACCCATCTCCACCAGAGTTTTGCCCCCATGAACTAATTGAGAATGTATGGGTCTCTGCAACCTAATACACCATATTTTATGGGTTTTCTGAGCAAATTCCATGATAGCAGGGCCCATTTTTTTTTTTAATTTTTTTTGTTTTTTTTTAATTTTAATTTTTAGTTTATTTATTTTATTTTTTCTAGGCCCTTGCCACAAGAACTTTTTGAAGATGTCAATCATCCTTTGGAAAACTGTTTTAAGCGTCACTTGGTTAGATAAATGGTAAATTGAGATCGCTTGGAGCATTGATATTAGTAGTATAACATGACTCGGCTTATTCACTTATCTAAATGTTCAATTCTTCATTCTCCCTTCGATCTTTGCAAGAAAGGCTTTCCAGTTTGCCACTCTGTTTTGTTGGTCGCTTAGCTGTATTCCTAGGTATTTTGTGGGGAGATTACCAATGCAAAATCCCATTATTCTTACTAGAAAAGCTTGTTATGGGGCTATCGTATTAAAACTTTTCCTTATTTATCTCCATCCCTGAGGCGCTCATGATGTCAATTAGGATCTTCATCAAGCCTCTAGCTTCCCCAAGGGTGGCTTGTTCGTACATCATTATGTCATCTACGAACTGTTGGTGAGTTAAAGGTAAATATATTCTGAGGCCTATATGTTGGTCCCTTTGAACTTTCTCTTTTACATACCTTCCTAGTCATTCCGCAGCCAGTATGAATAGGAACAGGGATATCGGGTCACCTTGCCAGAGCCCATGGGTTGCATTGAATGCCTTTGTGGGCATCCCATTGAGGAGGATTGAAAAACCTAGGGTTGATATCATCAACATTATCCAACTTATCCATCTTGCATCAAAGCCAAACGCCTTCAAAATTCCCTGTAGGTACTTCCTGCTCCAGTGGTCATAGGCTTCTGATAAGTCTAATTTTACCAGCATCCCTTTGGTTTTTCTGGTCTTTAGTGAGTATATTGCCTCTTGTGCCATCACAATACCATCCAATATTTATCTCCATTTAACAAAACGTGTCTATTCTTGAGAGATTAGACCAGGTAGGATAGATTTGAGGTGATTCACCATGATTGTAACCATGATTTTGTAAATTACATTATAGAGCGCTATAGATCTAAAACCTTGTGGTTCTTATGTGTTCCATTTTAGGGATGAGGGCCAAAAAGGTTGCATTGAGGGTCGGATACATTCTTTTATTGTGTTTGGACTCCTTCGCTAGTTTCACAATATCGTCTCCCATGAATGACCACGTAGTTTGAAAGAATTCAGTTGTGAACTCGTCTATGACTTCTTCTACCTTTGACTTAGAGATTTCCCTTAGAAGGGCCATGTTTTGATCCCTACTCACCAGGTGGGGAATGTGCCAAGTGGTTTTGTTTATATTCTCCCCCCTGCTTAGATTGGGTTCCGTTAATAGCCTTTAAAAATGTTGAACTAATAGATTCCCCATGTCTTCCTTTTGAGCAAGCCAGTTACCTTGCTAATAGACTAGGGAGAATATCCTATTTTTCTACCTATGTTGGATCATGGCTTTATGAAAGAACCTAGAGTTCCTTTCCCCTTCCTTTAACCATTGGATTCCTAATTTCTTCTTCCATAGTATTTCTTCTTGTTGTCTCATTTCCTCCAATTTATTTATCAACTATCCTTCCTCCTCCACTAGATATTGAGTTCTACCTTCATTGATGATCTGATGTTGTACTTTCCTCATCTTAGCCTGGATCAATTCCTACTCCTATTGAATGTTGTTGAACTCTTCCTTGTTCCCTACTTTAATTTTACCCTTTAGCTCTTTGAGATGGAGTTGGAAAGTGTGCATTAGATTTCTGCCTTCTTTCTCGCTCCCTTTGCACCATTTATTCATTTTCTCAATGAAGGTCAGTTCTCTTAGCCAGAAGGCTTCAAACCTAAAGGGTCTATTTGAATCTCCTTGTTTCATTTCCACTTCTAGTTTATAGGCCAATGATACAAACCCAAGCGTGGTAGGATAGATGCCTCATAGTAAACATCTTGGCTTATAATATTTTCTGTTGCCAGGAATCTGTCAAGAAGAGATGCTATTTTCCTATTTCCTCCCCTTCTATTTTTCCACGTATATTTACCATTGATTGTTGGGATATCCACTAGGTGCAATTCTTCTTATATATCCCTAAATTTCTCCATTTTTGGCTCCTCCCTTTGCATTCATCCTTTTTTCTCCTCCAACAATGTTATTAGGTTGAATTCAACTACTAATAACTGTAGCTTTTCCTCATGCATTTCTCTTAAAATATTTATCCTCTGAAGGACGTTTTTCTTTTCTACTAGAATGTGCGGTCCATAAACAATAGAGAGTAGAAACCATTATTTATTTCCTATGGGGTGGAACTACCCTATGAGGACATGTTGCATGCCTATCCAGTAGCCTACAATTACCTCTACTGGATTCCACAAAATTTCTATAACTCATGTGCTTCCTCTTGCGTCTATTTCCATTCCCTCATACCTTGGTTTCATCTTACTTAGAATTTCATCTAGCTTCCCTCATTTGATCTTCATTTCTTGAAGAAGCATTGATTGGGGTTTCTCTTTTCTCAGTCTCTCTGTTAACTATCTATGTTTTCCTTGGCTGTTTATCCCTCTTATGTTCCACGATGTTATTATCATTGGGTAGCTTTATTTAATTATTGGTATACTGTTGATAATAGTACCACCTTGCCTGTGTTCACCAACATTTCTCCCATTATCTGTATCGACTCCTGTAGGTTTCTCCGGCCCCTTTTCTTCCCCCCTTTTTCTTTGTTTTGATACTCTTGGGGGCTTTCCTGGTGCATCCCGAGTTTTTTGTAATCTCAACTTGTCCCTGTCCTTGCTTGGCTTGATACTGTGAAAAGTCTCTTTGTACATTATTTTTTGGTCTTCCAGAATGAATATTTCATCTAAGTGTCTCCATTCATTTAGTAGTTTCTTTAGGATTTCTTCTTCCATTCTAAGTTCATATCCCTTGCTTGGGTCGATTTCCATTGTAATGGTTTCCATCCCAACTAGTTTTTCTTTGTCCTCTTTGTTTGCGATATCTCCTTGGGAATTCCACTTGGGTATTGGTTTGACTTGACTTGAGCTGCTCTCTTTTCATTTATCCTGATAATCCATGGGTTGGGTCTTGCTTTCTTCTTCTTATTCCACCTATAATACTTAAAATTTGTTTTTACTACTTCACTGGGCTTGGTGTTCTTTTCCTGGGTTATGGGGTTCCTTCGGTTGCATCCTCTTGGTTTTAGCTTCTTGGAACCCTTCCTTATCATATTGTGCTTTCTTCTATTACTTTTCCATGTTCTCCATCTCCTCCATGTCTAGTGGGAATTCCTTAAAAAAATGTCCATATTCATGGCACCTTCAACATTTGAATGGGATATGTTCATAGTCTAAGGCATATTTCCAAACCTCTTCAAGGTAATATAGCTCCACAAATTCAGGTATAGGTTCAACTATGTTCATATATACACATATTCTCACATAGGATGTATATATGACTCTTTTTCATTTCTTCTATTTTGACAAATTGTCCTATCGTATTCCCAATACCCTCTAGTATTTATGGGTGCCAAGAGTCCATTGGGAGGCTAAACAGTCTTATCCATATCGGGGCTGCGAGGAATTTCTCCTTGTTTAGGTCATAACATTCTTCCCAATATCTCATAAACACACCAACATTATAATAGAAATATGGGCCATTTTCAAATATTCTTTCTTTATCTTGTTGGTTTGAGAATATTACCATAAAGAAGCCTCTGGCTCCTAGCTTGAGTTTAATATGGACCTTGGGTTTCCATTTATAATGAATCCACTTGATAAGGTTTTTCTCCATTGGTCACACTCCTATGAACTTATAGATCAATGTGTGGTACTTCATAAGGCTTCTATATCTCTCCAATTTGTTCATCAGAATGATGAATCTTGGTTTCCCTGCTACACATGGTAGGCGTTTTCCCCTATTGTGAGCCTACCACTACACCCCAAGGACAGGTCCTACCATTTAGTTCATCTCCTACGCTTGCGGCTGGTTGCTTAGATTTTGGTAGGAGCCCCTTGCCGCTGCGTCCTGGTAGGAAGTGATCTCTCCCCCCCAGCTTCCTTTGCCATCCCAACATGGTCGACATCTCCATGGTTTTCCATGTTGCTGATATTGTTAGTGGGTTAAGGTCACGGCTTAGCTTAGTTCATAATAGTTATGGGTCTACTAAATTTTTTATCTAATAAATATTAAGTTCACATTAAAGTTTTTTTTGGGGTAATATTCTAGAAATTTATGTCAAATGATATAATCAATTGTCATAAATCTTTTGGAAAATAAATATGCAATCTCAATATATGTTAAAAAGAACCCAATAATACCCCTAATTGGGGTGCGAGCCAGATTGATTATATGTATGAGGCCATGAAGGCGAGTTAGGCCCCTGCCACCTTCCACATGCAACCAACAATTGGAAAGGTGGTGACGAGCATGCATGAGTTAATGCGTGTGATGAGGGAAGAGTTAAGGAAAGTGGGAATGGGTAGAAGTTCATTTCGACTGTGGAGAAGTTGAGCACAAGAGAGGAAGGCTCTATAAGAGGTCTGGGTGTTGGCTTCTTTGGGGGTTTCATGCTACTGAGGGATGTTGTTTGCGGAAATAGGAAGTGCTATGTCATATGTTAACTTTATGCTTCCTGAAATTTACATTATAATGGAGGAGAATTGTATGATGCCTATCTAGTTTCTACTTACAAGTCGAGGGGTAGTGAGGTGGAGGAAAGTCAAAGGATTGGCTTGGTATAGCACCTTGGTAGCCCTATTGTTATTTTTATGTTTGTTACTGTTTCCATAAAGTTTGACATTTGTTTGTTGAAGATGGGAGTATGATAGGTAGAAAAGGAGGAGGGATGGGTGTTTAAAAGGGGGACCCCTATGGGTTAGGATGGTTGGATTGAGGGAGACGACCGAAGAATGAAACTGAACCTTCGGTATCAACTTCCTTAGGCAAGGATTTTGGGTGAGAGGGAAAATAACCTCAGATACTGGGGATGGTGGTGCACCCTTAGGGGGGAATCTCGTCTGACCAGACCCATTCCAATGACAATGACCTATTCCATAGTTGCAAGTTAAGAGGTGTTGTGTAGCATGATTAGAGGGAATGGGGCTCAACCTCGAGAGATACCTATAACTGTGTCCATACATATAAATGTCACATGGTCAATTGAATTGAACTTCGTGGAGACTTGGAAAGCTCCAAGGGAAGATATGAGGAAAGAAGGAACAAAATCCTACCACCTGGGCCAGCATTTCTTAAAGCGAGGAAGGGAGGGTCACCATGTATTCATAAACATAATGGAGCGAATATCAATCAATGATAGCGAGTGGGAGGAGGCTCGCTCTTGGTTGAAATTCTGTGACTGTGTAGCAGGTGTGTTGGTGGGACGAGACCTTTGTTTGGGTCCACCTCTCGTCCCACTGCTCAAGCATACTATAGGGAGGAAAGGCCAGGGAAAAGAGGAGCATTCAAATTATTGTGAAGGCCTGGTGTGAGAAAAGGGACCTTGAAACATGACAGCCAAGAACAGAGGCTATGGGAGACAAAGAAGGAGCACTCAAATCTAGGGTGGTATGTTGAGTTCATCCTCCAGGGTGACAGGGAGGAGTCATGGTTGCAGTACAGTTGTGAGAATAATTGAAGAGGTTTCTCAGGCATACCATGATGACCGTCCAAACCTAATAAAATATCTAATTGCAGAGTGGGAGGAGGAAATTTTCCAAGTAGAGGAAAAAATTGAGAAGGAATAGGTGGAGTGGAAGGAAGTAGCATCAAACCCCAGTTATACAAGGGGGGGAGTCAATATTAATAGACGATTTTTCTATTTTGGATATGAAATGCATACTGGAAAAGGACATTGATCGACATCCTTGTAACCAAACGCATAGGCCCATTCAGAACAACGTGAAGGCATCCAGGGAAATTCAGAGAAGTCTAAGCTCATGAGGATTCTGGAAAGGATACAATTTTAGCTACAATAGTAGAGTGGACAACTGAAATGAATTGAACATGACATCGTTTGCATCACTCACTCAGAGCTTCCTAACTCCAATGTGATGGATCCTACCCCTATCGACTTAGACAATGATGACCGGTGACAACTCCTTCTGGTTTTTTAGAATTCTTTTACATAGATATAGATGTATTTACAGACATGTTTATAGTTATCTACTACATAGGAGGAAAAAAGACACTTAGATGTATATGGCTTGACTGGTCATTCTGAAAATTTTGTGTATATGGATGGTTTATTTTGCAGATAGGTGGCCAACAGACCTAGCTTCCCATTGGGTAGGTTGAGGCCACATAACTCATGGTTATATGGACGCAATATGCCCGATTTTCAAAAATTAATAGAAATGAATCACCAAGCCTACAAAAAAAAGCTAAGAATATTATTAATTATATCCTTATTAATTATAATTCCTAATTATAGAATATTCTTGTTAATTATAAACTTAATCAATCAATTAATTAATTATTAAAGCCAAAATGAATTATAAATGGTTTGATATAGATCAAATTTATTAAATTTTTAATTTCACTAAGACCTAATATATAAAAAACAAAATTATTTAATAAAAAAAGTATTATATATTATTTAGCCATGGGGTGTAGAATAGATAGTCACGGGGTTCTTAATAGTGATGGGTTGTATTATTAATGAACTTTGTGTTATTAAGGTTACTTGTTCCACTTTCGGCGACAAAAATCTAGTCATGTTAAGTGTTGGTGTGGCCTAGACTGTGTGTGATCTCCAAATAATTCTGAGAGTTTAAATACCTCAAAACTCACACCACTTAACAAAAAAATAATATATTACTTATACTTTCCTATATTACTTATCTTCTTCTTAAAAAAAATCCTAACTTCATTTATCTCTCATGATTTTTCTTTTTTAACAACAACCTAAATACATTTTCTCAATATTCACCCAAACCACTCTGAAGAAAGTGCCCCAAGGGAATTAAATATACCCCTACATACCACTACTATATAAAATTTAAGATAATTTCACTATTTTTTCACTATATAGTCATGGTTTTATTATTTATTATCATTAAATTTCAAATTAATTATTTATTTGCATAGAAAATCTAATGGTGAAATTTTTGAATAACCTAATAATATTAACCTCTTTTTTTATATTAATTTGTGCAAATTTATAGTTGTTGTGCAAAAGTACATTGTGTCACATTGTTTAATTGCAATCCTTCGATGCTTTGTCTAGTTCGTATAAACAATATTATATAAATATTATATTACTTAAGTAGTTTAATATAAACAATTATTTCAAAGTGAGCAATTAAGATATTTTATAAATTGGTTTATTTGATGATGATGATGATGATGGTGGTTAACGTCCGCCGAGACCAAATAATGATCTATCGGACCTAAAAAGACAAATTATTTATTTTGATTTAGGATTTTATTCCTATGCTCAATCTTCTGGATTTGTTCAATCTTTCTCCATGATTCTCTGGAGATGCTACAGCCCCAAACTTCACAGCCATATAAGATAACGGGAATGACTAAAGTTTCAAAGAGGAGCTTCTTTTTATCCCACATTACGAGGTTTGCAGTTTTACAATTATTTTCAAGACCAAAATAAGCTTTCCATCCCCCATTGATCCTTTTCTCAATGCTATGGTTCCAGTTGAGCTTGTGATGGTTATCAATTCCTAGGTACTTGTAAGAATACACTTCCTCCAAGTTATTATTGTCATACATAAAATTAGCACAAGTGTCCTTCTTGGATTTGATAATCATAACTTTTGTTTTGTCAGTGTTAACAGTCATACCCATGGTAGAGCAGAAATCCTTAAGAAGCTTGAGTTGCTTATCAAGATCAGAAGGGCACCTTGCCAAAAGAACAATATCGTCAGCATAGAGAAGAAGGATAACAACTATCCCAGCTAAGATTGTGCCACCACATCCTGCTTCTTCTAAATAACCTTCGAGCTTATCGATGTAAATGCCAAATAGGGTAGGGGAGAGGGGGCAACCTTGTTTAACTCCCACGTTACACTTAATATCTTTTGACCACCCCTCATTGTTCTTTAGCTTGGTAATTACATTCTCGTATAGCCTTATAGTAGCAGCTCTCAACTCAAGAGGAACCTTTAGCTCTTCTAACCTATTCCAAAGGTTGTATCTAGGAACCGTATCGAAAGCCTTTCTAAAGTCTACAAAGCAGCAAAATAAATTGGATTTATCATTACGACATTCCTCCGCAATGATCCTAAGCGTAACAAGGTGGTCTGTTGTTGAGTGATGCCTTCTGAAACCTGCTTGGCCTTTAGCCCGCTTACCTTCATTTTCAAGCCATATGCTTAACTTTTTTTCCAGAATACTACCATATAACTTGGCTAAGAGAGGGCTGATCATAATTGTCCGATAATTAGAGGGGTTATTTGTATCACCACTTTTAAAAATAGGGATAATGAGGCTCTCAGTCCAAGGTT
>APFE030830566.1:3781-17085 GCA_000404065.3 Pinus taeda | reverse complement strand
CATGTTTATATTTGAATGTATTATAAAATTTCTAGATTATTAATTTCTGTTAGGAAAAATTATAACAATTTATTTGTTTGTTGACCACTAATAGTTTAGTATTGACCATGACAATTTCTAATGTTTACCTTTATAAATCATTAAAGTTTTTTCATCTTAAAAAAGAATAATTCTTATCATGTGATTGTCTTAAAAATTTGTATGTCTTATTTTACCTTTCTTGACATGTGTCCCATGTCATCCATGAAATTTGGTCATCCAAAAATTCACCAATTTTTATGGGGATTTTGGTTTCCTTTTTGTAATCAAAATAAAACAAATCACTAATTCAAACTAATTTTTGTTAGTTAACTCTTTGTATTGACTAATTGTACATATGAGCGTAACATAATGCTATTATGTTATGTTGTGTTGAGTCAAGATATCTTTATTATTTATAAACCTATGTGTATTTCTCTATAAAAAAGGGGAAGATGCAACACTAAGACTTCTCGAGAAGTTACTTAGATTCCAGTACTACTATAACAAAATCACGCTTTACTGAGAAATTCTGATGGGATCTAGTTTATTAATGTTGGTATAGCACCCCATAGAAAGTTTACATTCGAACAAATATCAAATTAAAAATATATATTTTTATTTAAATCAAAATAGATGATATTACTGTTGATTAAAGTTAAATTAGAAAAATATATGCTAAAAAAATTTGTAATTATAAAAAAAATAACATAATGGCTATATAAGCTCAAATAATGATACATTTTTAAAGTAAATAAATACGTGAAGTTATAGATGATTATATGAAATTGTATAGTAATAGATTTTAAGAATCATGAAAAATTGCTTTTAATATAAATAACTATTTGTCAATACCAACATAACATAATGTTAATAAAGATTTATGGGGATCATGGTTGGCATCTCGTAATCAAAATAAAACAAATAAATAATTCAAACTGTTTTTTATTAATTAATTATTTGTATTGACTAATTGTAAATATGAACATTATGTTTATGTTGAGTTAACATATATTTATTATTTAGAATTCTCATGCCTAATAATCAATAAGGAAATATATTAATTAAAGAAATTAAATTATTTATTTAAATCAAATTAGTTTATATTACTTTTGATTAAAGTTAAATTAGAGAGGGATATACTAAAATAAATTGTAATTATAAACAAATAACATAATTTCTATATAAGCTCAAATAATGATACATTTTTAAACTAAATAAATAATGATACATTTTTAAAGTAAATAAATACATGAATGTGTAAATGATTACATGAAATTGTATAGTAATAAGTTTTCAAAATCATGGCAAATTATATTTAATGCAAATAATTAATTGTAAATATCAACATAATGTAACGTTAATAAAGTAAAAAACCCTCACAATGCACCAATTTTCATGGGTATCATGGCATCTCGTAATCAAAATAAAATTAATCAATATTTCAAATTATTTTTTATTAATTAACTCTTTGTATTGATATATGAACATAACATAAAGTTAATATGGTTGTGTTGACTCAAGGTATATTATTATTTAGAAATCTACATTTTAAAAAATTATTTAGATAAAAATATCCTAATTAAAAATATATATATTATTTATTTAATCAAATAGTTGATGTTACTTGGATTAAAGTTAATTAATAGAAAAGACATGGTCAAAAGAATTATAGTATAACAAGTAACATAATGGCTATATAAGCTAAAATAATGATACATTTGAAAGTAAAAATATATATGAAACAATAAATGATTATATGAAATTGTATAGTAATAAATTTTAAGAATCATAAAATATATATATTAATGAAATAATAATTGTAATAACCAACCTAACACAATTTAATAAGAGTAAAAAAATTGATAATCAAACTGTTTTTTTTATTAATTAACTCTTTGTATGACTATTTTGTAAGTTACCAACATAACATAATGTATATGGTTATGTTGAGTTAACAATATTTTTATTATTTATAAATCTACACGTTAAAAAATCAAATAAGAAAATATCTTAATTAAAAATGTTATTATTTATTTAAATCAAATTAGTTGATATAACTTCTTGATTAAAGATAAATTAGAGAAAGATAAACTAAAAAATATTGTAACTATAAACCAATAACATAATGGCTATATAATCTTAAATAATGACACATTTTTTATGTAAATAAATACCTAAAGTTAACTAACATCCAACGATGACCAAAACTCAAGAAGTAGGTGTGCTTCAGAGTTGACACTTGCTCAAACTGCCTTTACACCAAACAATTTTAAAAGTAGATTTAAATAAGGAACAACTCATTTACTGAAAAGATGAGCTTTGAGATTATTGGGATAAATGGAGAAATAAGAAATCATTGACATTACATGCATGATATTTTTCATTGTATTACTTTTTTTTGTGTTTTTTACAATAACAATAATAAGCAAGGGAATCCAACAATCATTTGTGGGATGGCTTTCAATCTTATAATTTGATGTAACTATAATTTCGTTTATCACTGATGCAAATTACTTGGAAGAACATTGATTAAGGGTGAGAAATTTATTGGGATTGATGTAAAAGTGTCTCTGACACTTCTCATATTTTAAAGCATTTTATTATCTTCTTTACAAACAATGTAAACTTTGAAACATGAACTATAAACTCAAAATGGGGACTTTGGTCAAAAAAGCCCAAAAGACATGAAAAACAATGCTAAAAATGAAAAATGTGTATACTCGAATGATGTTTTTTTTTTTTTTAGGGTCAATTTTCAACATTTTTAAAAAAATGGTAGTAAAAATGCTTTGTTTGCTGTTGTTGTTGTTGTTGTTTTTTTTTTTTTTTTTTTTTTTTTTTTAAATTATTATATTATTATTTTCTGTTGTTGCAAAAAGAAGCTATTTTTGAGGAAAGAAAACACTAACGTTTTTGGTAGAATAATTTTTTTCTTTCCTAGGTATAATTTCAAATTTTTTTAGTAATGATGATAAAGATATAATAATGGGATTTGAAGCACATTAAAATTCTACCAGTTTTTATCCATGTTGTTAACATAGAATAACATGACACTAAATATCGCTAAAATTCTAATTGTTTTCAACCATAACATTAAAGATACAAAAAAATTGGAAAATTTTCAACCATAAAATTAAAAAACCATGACATTATGAACAAAGTACATGACTAAATTAATCAAAATATCATTACTTGATTGAATGAAACATACCTTATATCTCTAAGTTATTGTTGCATTGTAGATATTCTGAACAATAAAAATCATCATATTTAAAACATATAATCCAACAAACATAAAAATGACTCAAAGCTTCATTTAACACTGTATAGAAATCAAAATTTTCATTTCAAGATACGATGCAAACATCAATTATATAAACTGTCTTAGACAATTATTCAAAATCACTCATATTTTCTTGCACACCATTAGAATTCACATATTTAGACGAATGACTGGATGCAAATGAAGATGGTCCATATTCTTCTCTTTCATCAACTAGTGCCCCATTTGAGTCCCTATGTATGCCCACTATTCCAGGTTTCAAAATTCTTTTGGATCTACCACTGGTTTCAGCAGATTCCCATCTCAACAATGTTCCTTCTGGCAACAACCTCTTCAGAATCTCCATTGTCTTCAGGTGAAGAGTTCGTCTCTTTGTTAAATTGAAGTCATAAACAAGTATGTCAAAATCCTCCAATTTTAAGAGGTTTGTGCGAGGACAATTTATATTTGTACCCTTTCTTTTTCTCTTTCCACCATTTTTTTTAATCACCTACCATCATTGGCTTATACACACCATTGAATGGGTACGTATTTGCAGCATACCAATGTACTTCAACACCTACAACATCTTCATTTTCTGTAATGACCTTTATAACCTTAGCAACCTAGAATGGATAGCGATTGAGATCTCCATCTCCTAGTACTGCAATCATGCACCCCTCCTTAATATCCTGTACTGAACCCTTGTAAAGGTCTTCCATGGCTTCACATTTTGTACAAGATCTTCTAAAACCAATATATATTTGTCTTTCCTCTACTTGTGAAGAATTAATAATACCATGAGAATTTTTTTGTTTAACAATGTTTCTTTCCTCATGTTCATTTGACACATTTTATGTCCAAATAAATGGATTTTTCAAAGGTATATATTAATTTGTTGTTCTTGAAATGATATTGCTTTGATTATTGAAAAACGACTCCCACCAAACTGAATCAATAATATCAAAGTACTCATATGTATATGTAATACATTTTTTACTTTCTTCTAGGCAATCAAAATAATTTATATCTCTATTCTGTCTGCATGCATTATGAACTTCAACAACTGATTATAATAATAATATATTAGATACAAATATTGGATGATCTGGAATGAACTTCTGATGACGATGCCCATTCTGCAGTAGTTGAATAATTCTTGCCCTATATTAGTGAGGTCATGGGAATTATAATTGGAGGAAATGTCTAAGCAATTTCAAAGTATGTTTGTTGAATTATTTTTACTTATTTCTAGATTATAATTTTCTTTGAAATATAACATATTGTTCATCGTAGTATTTGTTATACATATCATTATATTAACTTTTTTTACTTTATCTATTCATTCACAAAGTTTACATGGAAATACAATAACAAATCGTTAAATTGTTGAATGAAGATAGTTGGGATGATGTTGTGCGCAACTATCCAGATTCAAGTCCTACATCATCACTAAAATATTTTTATCTTCCATTTAAAAGGGTATGTTGATTTATACATTCATTTTTATTAGTATGTATACTATTTTTATTTATAAATTATATATATATATATATTATATTATATATATATATATATATATATATATATATATATATATATGTTTATTTTTATTAAATATGAGGAAGGATGCAAGTGGAGCACAAGATAGTTTCAAAACTTTTACTGAAAAAATTAAGATTGAAAGACTAAAGAAGCAAGTCTTAAGAATGTTGAACTTGATCCAACTCTTACTCATTTCATTTGGAATGTGTTTGACACTATTCAATATCAAGTAATACAAGGTGATTGTGAATACATTGCTAAACTCATACCTAAAAGGGATTATTCCCTAGTTATTGTTTATATTCACCATGGTTTCAATATCCAAAACATTGACTATGATAGTGACCCTTATACTTATGAAGATTTTAGTAAAGTGGTTGTGGGATTTGTAGAATTCACATCATCACCATTATGGAGATTTGTGACATTTGATTTAGACACACAATTGACTATGTTATTGTAAATATTCAAGGGGAAAACAAACTCAAGGATGCAACTTACATGGTAAGATGTTGAAAATGTATATTTGATTAATGTTAAAAAATTCATTTATGTACAAGTTAATTAAGATTTTACTATTTCATGTTACACGGAAATGTCAAACCTTCTTAACTATGAAGATCAAACATTTATAAATGATTGTGAGTTCATCCATATTGATAGTTGGACAAAAGATGATAGCTATAGGTCTACGCTTTTTAATTGAGTAGATGGTAAGAATCATAACCAAGTACTAGTTTATGATGTTGTTGCGAAAAAACTAACATATGAAGACAAAGAAGCAAAAGGAGATATAGTTAACATTTATCAAAAACCACAATCATTGATTAACTATCTTATAGACATATGTTCAAATGAAGGAGATTGGGTTTTGGATTTATTTTCTGGCTGAAGTGAGTTTTATTATATAAAATTGAATTTCGATATCTTGTTTCTTAATTTATATGTCATTATACTAATTTACTTCATTATTTATTTTGTTTTTGATAAGTAGGTACAACACTAGCATGCTGCTTGCAAAAAGGAAGAAATTGCATTGCCATTGAAAAATATTCAGTACCGTGAAAATTTATTCAGCAAAGAATTAATGCTCTTCAATTTATTCCAGATGCAATGCAAGAAATTGGGTTGAAGAAAGGGGATTTTAGTGAAACACGTGTGGAAAAAAAGAAGACAAAGGAACGTCAACCACCATTACATGAAATGATTGAAAAGGCATACATTTGGAGATTCACACACATCATAAATCCATTAGAAGAGGAAACTAAGCAAAATGAAGCATAAAATATTGTGGGAGAAGGCAATGATGAAACTCTAGAGGATGAAGAGTTTGGATTACGTGATATTATTGATTAAATTTAAGTTATGCTTGGAAATCAAGCCTATTTTTTATAACTATTAATTAGTTATACTTGTAAGGTTTTTGACTTAGACATTTTATGAGAAGAATAAGAATTCAATTAATTTTATGTGTTCAATATTTGTATTATGTGTTTTTCGCTTCAATTTTTATGTGAATCATTATTTTTGGAAAACAACAGTGATTATTGTTATTTTTTTGACATGAAGTTCATAAAAAAGAAACTATTATTTAACCATTTTTTGTTAAGTTTGTCGTATAAAAATTATGATTTTGGCATCTCATTTCTTGCAAAAAAATTATCAAAATGTGTAATTTTTAGTTATCTGTATGTTAAAAATTATTGTTTTTTAGAGACAATTATTTGATCCACATTGAAAAATTAATTAACGATATATAAGTATGTAGAATACTGAAACTTTAAAATATCGACCTTCTTCTTTAACTATGCAAAAAAAATAGAAACTTCACTACAAAAAAAAATAAAAGTAAATAAAAACAAGAAAATATGAAAAAGAATACCACTTCAAAAATTGTTAAATTTAGAAAATAATTATTCTCATTTAATACATTAGAAAATTTAAAGTAAAAAATTACGTCCATTAAAAAAATGGCATGATGCAGAATCAACACTTTTTGAATCAACACTTTTTAAATAAACATAAAAATCACTAACATTCTAAAAACTAATATACATAAAAAAAACTAAAGTGTCAAAAACAATGTTAAAATAATGTGTATTCTTCATCACCACTTTTCACAACTGAGTGACTTTTTTGCCACTTCTACGAAACGGGTAATTGTATAAGTTTCTGTTTCAAAGTTTACATTGTTACCTCGGGAAGTCTATGCCTACCTGCCAATGATGGGATGTGAGTATAGTTGGATGGTGTGCCACTACAAGGTCTAGGTGGAGTGAGTGGTGATGTTGGAATTGAACTTCTACCTCTGCTTAGAAAGCTACCCCTAGAATCCCTTTCTCTATGCATACATGTTTTTTTTATCATTTTTCAATTTTATCAAATTAAAAACTCCTAGATTGAAATGCAAGAATGGAATCCTATATACACTTCCCCGACAACTATGGAAAAATGTTTAGTAAATTAATTGTTTTTAATTTACTTCATTAAATGTCAACCAAGATTCATGCTATTATGAAGTGTATGTGCACTATATATGCTAAGATTTATTTTCCAAATTAAGTGATCTAAGAATGAAACTAATTTTAAAGATGAATGAAATGATTTTTATACAAATTGGAGAGAATCAACGCACATGTTCTTTCAATCTAGAACCCTATCCAAGATTATCTTTTTGAAAAATAAAGGTTCTTATCAATATTGCTGAAATCCACACTTAATTATCAAAAAAAATTCTTGAAAAATGAATATGAAAGAAAATGATTTAACTCTACTGTTGTGGAATTGAACTCAATCTGCACTAATTGCTGAAAAAAATTCTTTATGCCATTTAGCAAATATGAAAGATTTGATAATGAAATTCAAATTACAAAAGATAAAGTTGCTTCAAAAAGGAAATGATAATGAAATACGAAACTTTAACTCAAGACTGATTACTAATGTGTGCATCCACCTCTAAAATGTGCCATGTTTAGCATATGAGACGTTAAATGTAAATAGGGAAATAACTTTGAGAAATTAAAATTGAACATTGAAACAACTAAATAGCGTTGTTAAGAATGCATAACATAGGTAAACTCTTTTTTTGGGTTTTTTTATGAGTACTTTGTAAAAATGACTATAACGAGAAACATAGCTACAAGTAAACTTTAAAATAAAACGTTAATGCAAATAATAATATAAAACTAAAGGGAAAAAAAAAACCTTACAACTCACATGGGCCCACCCGGAGTGCATGGTTGATCTAACAATCAATGATTCTTAACACATATATTCAGATGGTAATAAGAAATTATATTAATGGAACAAAGTATCAATTTGTCCATAATAATAATTTCCATTACTACTGTGTTCTTTGTCTCACTTACTATTATTTATACAAATGATAAAAACAACCTCAAAAGAGTTTTAAGGCAGGCAACTATAAGAAAATCTCACACCCATGAGATTGATAACTAAGGGTCTAATCTCTTTATGACTTGCTATTGGAAATGAAAGTCATAGGATATTTTGTGTTTTAACAACTGAGTGTCTCGCTCTCTTGATTCTCTTCTCTCTGTGTTTCACTGCAACACGTAGTTTCCAACTTTGACTCAGCCTTTGACTTCAAGATTTTTGATTTCTCTTAGCTTTCCAAGCAATCTCAGTAGGTGGTTAATCCTCCAGAAGCATAATGTCATTTTTGAATATCTTCTTTCTTCTTTTGGAATGTTGCAACCTATCTAACAATGGATTTTGCTACAAAAATGGATATTAATGGTAGAATACATAAAACTCTGCAATTGCAAAATAGCTTTTGCCATAATTTCAATAAAAACATAGAATTTAAATATAAATGATTATTACCTTATAGGTATTGATCTTGACCTTCAAGGTATTGATCTTGACCTTCAAAGGTGGAGGCTTTTGTAGAAAATAATAGAAAGGTGCAATGTGATGGCAAAAGGATAGTAAAAAAGAGACATTTCTAAACTTAAACAACATTCAATACAGTTGTACGAGACTCCTCTATAGGAAACTTGTTACCATGCAGAAACTCCATGATTTATTGCTTATTTCCCATCATACTCTGCATCGGCTCATTCAATATTTGTTCGTTTCCAACAGAGTGTATCAAAAACAATATGCAGTGATCATGGAATATGGGGAGGTGAGCTCGAAGTGGATTGAAATGAAGCAGTGGCGAATCACATTACCACGTTGGGCAATCAAACCATTTCGGTTTATTTATTAAAATATTATATTATTGTTTTGTAACCCAGTGGAACAATGATCATTGTCGTAAAAGGCTATTCAGACCGATAATGTTCTTTTCTCATCAAATCTCTCATGTTCGTTTTGAAAAAAAATAAAAGTCAATGACGCCCCATCCACCGGGATCGAAATAAAAACGCTAAGACAATTTTACTTTCTTCAAATAGTTAAATAATTTTTGAATTAATATTATTTATTTTTAAAAACTATGTGATTTAATGAATATGAGTTTTCTTTTTTAATTACTACAATCACATTTACCAATGTGGCTGATATATGAAGTCTATATACAACCACATTAGTAAAATTGGTAGATAAATACTTGTAGAGGTATATCAACCACATCAATAATTATTAGGTGTATCTTATTAAATGATAACTATTTCTTATTATTACTAATTATATAAATATAACAACAGGTATTATGGCATATTATATATTTATGGTTATTAATTCATTATTATATTAATATATTAATATAAAATTGTTATTAATAATATTATATCTAAATAGTTATTATTTCAAAACTATTAAAATAGTATTAGTTTATTATTAATCATACTTATATCTCTTCCATTATGCTAATATATATTATTATTATATATATAATATGATATATTATATAATAATATATATATTATAAAAACCCAAGCATTAAAAACATAAGTCAATAAATCCAAGGGGATGATGAATCGAGAATTATTAATATTATAAATCAAGATATTAATATCATAAATTTACCAGTTGTTAATTAAAACCAAGAATAAAAACCATAAATTATATCATAAACTAAATGGATTAATAACTCAACGTTAATAATATTATAAAAGTTCAAAGTGACTAATAAACTAAGAGACTATAATATTATAAAAACTCAAGACTATTAAAAAAAGACAAGAAACATTAATTATTAAACCCAAAAGCATTAGTATTTTAAACATAACGTTTAATTATTATAAACCCTCGGGATTAACATTTACAAACACAATGAATAAAATATTTATAAATAAAAAGATTAATAAACCTAAAGAATTAATATATAAACACTTAAGATTAATGATTATTAAAGTTAACAAGATTAATTAACCTAAAATTAATAAAACCAATAATTTTTTTTTTAATTAAACTAATAATAAAAATTATATTAATGAAAGTGAAGAAAACCCTTACATGGATGATAAAAATTATTGAACATCTCCGCATCGCACAGAAAGAGTTTGATAATTCTAGTAGTATCAGTCTGGTTTATACACAAAAATAAATAAATAAAATACTAGAGTAGACTTTGTAAGACCTTCTAAGCCACAGCTTACATTTACATAGTAAGGTAGACTATATATGAAGAATAACAAAACTACATCCCAGGAAACTCATAAGACACATAATCACCCAAAAGAATTCCCTTTGTCATCTTGGCCGCTTGGGCCGCGACTCCTCTTTCACTCCAAAGGTGTTTCAACACTTGCGTCCATGATTCACCCAAACTCCAGGAGGTGGCAAGACCTCAAGCTCAGCAACACAGTAACTAAGATGAATTTCCTCTTCCATCTCATCAAACGATTCATCGATATTGACATGGAAAGAGAGAAATTTCACTTCTAGAAAGAGTTGGAAGGAGCTCCTCTGCCTCTCTGTCATATATTCCAATTTGGAGATGGATGCAAGCACGGCCTAGGTCATGTCAATTCTGAGGCCACTGGATCAGGGAGTTCCAATGATTTGGGAGAGGATTGTAATGCTACTAATGAGCACCTTCGAAAGGGACTTTAGATAGTGTTTTCCCACACAGACAAAACCATGTGAAGGACAAAATACATGTTAAGGAATTTGATGAAAATCCATTCGATCATTACTCTCAATGATGCCTTCAGCCAGAGTGCTCCTTTTTAGCTAACTCATTCTCTCCTAAATTCAATCTTATTAGAATGTGATATAATTTCAAATCCTCACAATGAGAGATTAAAATGAAAATTATTTGGCATATGGTTGTCGGAGAGTGGCTACTTTTTTAGCTAACTCATTCTCTCCTAAATTCAATTTTCTTAGAATGTGATATAATTTAAAATCCTCAAAATGACAGATTAAATTGAAAATTATTTGGCATATGGTTGTTGGAGAGTGGCTCCTTTTTCAGCTAACTCATTCTCTCCTACATTCAATTTTCTTAGAATGTGATATAATTAAAAATCCTCAAAATGAAAGATTAAGATGAAAATTATTTGGCATATGGTTTTTGGAGACTGGCTCCTTTTTTTTAGGTAACTCATTCTCTCCTAAATTCAATTTTCTTAAAATGTGATATAATTTAAAATCCTCAAAATGAGAGATTGAAATGAAAATTATTTGGCATATGGTCGTTGGATCATTACTGATGGAGTTTTCTACCCTTTTGAATTGACGAATTACCAGCCTGGAGTCACCAAAAATGTTTAACTTGGAGATATGGTTTTCTTTCGCATGGCTTTTCATAGAGCTAGATACTCCTGATTATTTGTGCCAAATCCCTGACTCATACGAATTTTGTTATCATTTTTTTGTCATCGTGATTCCTCCTCCTCAAGATTTCCTCCTCAAGATTTTCTCTACAAGAACCATAAAAAATAGTGAGTAAATAAAGTTTCCTCCTCCTCGTCAAAATTTCCTCTGCAAGCACCATAAAAAATAGTGAGGAAACAAAGTCTCCTCTTCCTCCTCGAGATTTCTTCTACAAGAACCATTAAAAACAGTGAATAAACAAAGCCGCCTCCTCCTCAAGATTTAGATTTCCTCTACAAGCACCCTAAAAAATAGTGAGTAAACAAACCCACCTCCTCCTCCTCAAGATTTCCTCTACAAGCACCATAAAAAATAGTGAGTAAACAAAGCCTCCTCCTCCTCACGATTTCCTCTACAAGCAACATAAAAAATATAGTGAGTAAACAAAGCAACTAGACCAGACTAATGTCTAAGATTTTGAAATCAAGACGGACTGAAACCAGACCCTGACAATTCTCACCAACACTAGCGAGCCCGCAAGGTGTAAACTGAAAATATCCCTTTTAACGTCAGCTCTCTGAGAGATTTATAGTTTGAAAGTGCGTCAAGAGACTCGTCCGTCAAAATTCTGCATCTTAGCATCAATTGATGCACATTAGCATCAAATAAATTGGCGATGCAACATAAAACAATGTGACAGAAACAGATGGAGCTCTACACGAAATTGGAAAATCCCTCGTCTGTCAGCTACTCCTTCGGCAGTGCCAGGTGTCCGGGAATTAATGTCTGGAGACGAGGCAAAGTTGCAGCCGCAGTCAAAAGATATTTGTCCTGCGGTTGATTGATAAGGGACGAAAATTCAAGAACATGGCATGCAAAAACCTACACAACAAGTGAGGGAGCAACAAACAGGATTTGACGGAGAGACTAGATGTCGCCCAGGTAACGAATTCGTTCTAGAGCTTATAGACGAGTGAAGCTGTGTCACCAATTTCAAAGGCCTACCATATTTTTGTCTCTTGTCACCTTCTCCATGCTGTTCTCCTCCGCTGCCGCAAATATTTCCCTGTGCAAGTGCTTGGCCATCTCTATTAGTAGACAGGTTCATATGGATTCTAGCTTTCCAAGTTTTTTCTTTCCTGGATTATCTACAATAAAATTGTGTGGAACTGTATTTGAATCTGCACAAGTTAAATCTAGTTATTGTGGAATTGCAGTTGAATTTGCACCGGCTTTAGGTAGAAAACAATGAAGAAAAATGGCTGGAAAGTTAATAGATAAAACAACTAATAAATTCTATTCAGACAATAAAATTATATGAGAATAGAAATATATTTTACAAGGCCGACCTAATATAGTAAGAGTATAGTAGCCAATCTAATGGGTTATAAATATGCATATTAGTGAGTCTAGTAGTCAATTTAGTGAGATGTAAATATGCATAATAGTTACTCTATAGCTAATATAGCTAATTTAATGAGATGTGAGTATATGAAAGAAAATAACAATAATAAATATTTTTATTTAAAAAAAATTAGGTTTAACAAATATACATTATTATTAGATTTTTTGCTTGAAAAATTATTTTTATATGGAAAAATCTTAAGTTTAAGAAATATATTTTTTTATTTAGAAAAAAATGTTAGGTTTAAGAAATATATATCATTAATTTTTAGGCATTAAATATGTCCAAAATGAAAGGACTAAAACTTGAATTCATTAACCGTTTTTTCTTTTATTATTATAA
>APFE030830565.1:58512-85445 GCA_000404065.3 Pinus taeda | reverse complement strand
ATCCCTGCAAAAAGAATCGAGCAATAGCATTAAATGAGTCAATTTCAGGACAAAGGAAACCAAAAAAGTCAAGTTTTTAAAGTGTCAAAGGAAAAACATTAGAAAGTGGATTGTGACATGAAATTTATTCAAAGCAAGGCTATAAAGGCTCTATTTCCCTCCATCAAGCTTCATTGTGCATCCAAGTGATAGAGAAATCAGTTGCAAGAGCGTTTGAGTGAATTCGGTGAGTTTGGGAGAGGAGCGACCCGTCAAGACTGAGGTGCGACCCGTCAGGGCACCTCCGCCAGTGCAAATTTTGTATGGGCGTGACCCGTCAGGCACGTGAGACCTGTTGGGCAGTGCACGCGACCCATCAGCGTTCCCTCTATACAAAACCACCAGTAAGCTGCTAAGGAACCACGAGTTGCTAAATTTTGCAAGCATATAAATCAGCATTTTGCAGGCAGAAACAACAGTACATTTTGGCCACTCTGCTCCTTAAACAATGTCAGAAACTGAAACCTATGAGCAGAGTGATGACCAGGCATCAGCTTCAGAAATTGAGGTACAGAGGAGGCCTCATAAGGGAAAGGGTGGTCATCACAGGAGAGAGGAGCCCACCTCTTTGACAGATTTACAGGCTTGTCCTATGGCAGTCTCATGTTTTCAGTACATGTCTTGCTATGAGTTTTGCGAGAATATCTCTCGGATTCAGCACCACAGAGAGTTGGCTCACCTATTTGTTTTACACTTGCATGATGGACATGTCAACCTTGCCGGGGTGGACTTTATTTTGACACCCGAGGTGATTTCACAGGCTACAGGGATACCTAATGTCGGGGAGATATGGAATAAGTGCAAGGTGTTGGACACTGTTCAGGTTGAGCCTTTTATTAGACCAGTATTCGTGAGACTATTGACAGGTGTGTTTCCATTTAGATTTCTCAGGTGTGAGTATGCTCCCATGATGAGGCTCATCATGCGCTATTTTACCTGTGAGGGTAGATTTTCACAAATATATTCGTACCATATCCGCATATTGATGCACTTCACACGGGTAAGGATGATGAATATCCCTGTTTTCTTCTATCAGAACATTGAGAGGATGGTGTCCATAATGCAGAGGAAGAGCCCGGCATAGCAGTATAGGAGCCTTTACCATTATGGTTTGATTCAGCTTGTAGTATTACATCAGTTGGCTCAGCGAGGCATCTCATGGGAGGAGTTCATCTCTCGTGAACTTGTCACATCATTACCCCTGCCACATCCTGAGGTTGTTCACGAGGAGGGAGGACCATCTCAGCAGCATGACATCCCCGTCGCTAGACATGTCAGCTCCTCACATTTGGTTACTTATCATAGAGGCCAGAGGGCCTTATTTGCAGCAGCTCAGCGAGTACTTTCTCCACACCAGGTGGAAGGGGTCTCGCCTTCTTCATCAGCACCGCGAGTGTTATCTCCACACCAGGTGGAAGGGGCCTCGCTTCCGACAGCAGCACAGGTATCAGAGAGGGGCAAGCAGCCCATGATTGAGGAGGGATTGTCAGGTGATCCAGATATTGACATTATTGATCTTGACGCTGGTTCCCCTAGCTCAGAGCTCAAGGATATCATCCGAGAGCAAAGGACCGAGAATGAGTCGCTGCACACTAAATTGCAGATGGCAAAATGGATAATTAACTATTTAGAGCAGCGAAACAAATAGTTGGAGGATGAGCACAAGCTTTATGAGCTGCGGAAGATTCGTGAAGACCGGGAATTGGCTCGTCAGAGACCCGGTGATTTGACACCCATAGATCGAGAATTTATGCTTATTTGGGACAATGCTCATTTGAAAAGGCTGTTGGCTAAGGCCAACCAAGATAACAAACTGCTGAGGAACATGAAGAACCATTATTGGGCGCGGATGCACGTGTGCAAAGCGAAGATGAAGGTGCTTCAAAGGCGGTTGGAAAAGGCACTAAAACGAAGAAAGAGGCCCAATGCCCTCCATATCTTGGCCAAGGCTTCACTCAAGGACCAAGGCACTAAATAGCCTAGCCACAACACAAATCCCAAGAAATTTTGAGCATTTTGGGTAAATTTTGGGTTTTTTTTAGGCAATTTACAGGTTTTCTCCATTAACGGGTCTCACCTTCCATGAGACCCTTCATCCCAGCAACTCCATTTTGCAAAAACTCAGCATTTCCAAATTTTCCATGCAAATTTACACATGCTCATCAAAGGACTAGAGATTTGGTGAAGTTTTGGGCCTCGAGAAAGTCAAAAAACAAGCAAAAAATGACTTTCTGTCACTTTTTTGATACACAGAAAGCAGTCTTGGGAGATTGCAATTTTGGAGGGGCAAATGACCACCAAATTCAGAAATTCCAGTTGGGTTGGAAAGTATACTCATAGACCCTTCAAAAAAGCTTACTCTTGCTTCATTGGGACACCTGGAAGTGTCCAAAAAGTGGTCCCAAAGGTGCGCGACCCATCAGGAAAATTTCTCCAAATTTCACTTTACAGCTCAGAAAAACGCAGTTTGACCCTGTTTGACTTTTTGGGGTGTATTATTATCCTATGTGATGTAATTAATGTACTTTTATGACACTTTTACTCTTATGTACCTCTTCTAGAGGATTCATTCATAAAAAGGTGAAAATTAAATGAATGAATTGGTTTCCTATCTTATAGAGGCAAGTTGTTTTGACTGCCTAGTTTGTAGTGCTATGTTTATAAGTGGTTGAAATAGCTCCTAGGATAGTGAGCTCGACCCATGGAGGCAGGGAAAGAGGTTAGATGATCTATATTATGTACTTTCTTGCTCATTTTCAGGGTTGGACTCTTGAGGGAGAAGCTATCATTGTATTATGTCACTGTATCTCTGCAAATTTTGGCTAAGGAAGACCAGGGTTTTGCAGTCCTTTTTGGGATTCTTGTGGTTACATGTATTGATGGTGTGTTTCTCTATGTACCTGTAAGTGTGTTATGTGAATCATTTCCTTTCGTTTCCTTCTACACATTAAGCAAACAAAGTGTTAAAGTAAGAATTCATGACTGTCATGCTCTGCTTTTAAGTTTTATTAATTTCAATGTTTTTTATTGTTTAAGGAGAATTCAGAGTTACTGTTTGCTCTCCTTAACTCCCCACCTGTCATTCCTAATCATCCACCTCAATCAAAGGCATCAATATTGTCTCCTACCTCACCCCAAAGAACCCCCTGCAGAAACTATGTCCAATCCCCGCACCCAAAATTGCCATCCCCTCAATTTGCCACCAAAAACCCTAAAAACTCCAAATCAACCCTTTTGATCAGTTTACTAGCCTAAAATCAGTGTTACCCTATTGGTCATCTCATCTTTTGAAGATTTTACTGAGATTGACCGGAGAGAGCCTTCTCATGCGCCGTAGGGCTAGCTATGAGGTTAAATGGTTTGATGTTGCCTTGAGGTTTGCCTTTTTCAGCCTGAAGTGAAATTTCAAGCGCTAATAGAGCACATTGAGGATTTCCAAAAAATTGAATATAAGGGTAAAATATATTCCAGAGGAGCATAGGGTTTATGCGTTCATAGGGAATTTAAAGGATAACATCCAAAATGAGGTTATCCTTTGGGAACCTAATTCATTGGAGAAGGCATTCAGGTTGGCAAGAAAAATCAAAAGAAAAATTATGGCAACAAGGAAGCCTAGCCCTCACAACTATAAATATGGAAGTGTTGTTTCCCATATCCTTCGACAACCTACAAGGTCGACACCACAACAATTGGAAGAAACAAGAGAAAAAGGGCTTTGTTACAATTGTGTTGGGAAATACACAAAAGGTCATAAGTGTGCTGAGAAGAAATTATTTTACATAGATTGTGAAGACGAGGAAGAAAAGGAACAATAAACGTCAAAAGAAGAGGATATACACCAGGAAGAAAGCCTAGAGAAAGAAGAAATGAATCGAATCATATCATGTAATGCATTGATCGGAATTACCACTCAAAGTATCAAGATAGAATGACATATCAAGCAAAAAAGGCAATAGTTTTGATTGATTCGGGAAGTACCCATAATTTTATTCATTGTAATATAGCCAAGGAATTGAATTTCTTCCTATATCTAGCACGAGAGTGTGAAGTTATGGTTGCATGTGGAAGAACCATAAATTTCTCTAGAAAGTGCCATAATATCAAGTTATCCATGGGAGAATATTTATTGAATAGCCCAATGATTTCCATTCCAATGGGTGGTGCTGATGTTGTACTAGGAGTCTAATGGCTCATACCTTTGTGTATGATAACTTTTAATTTTCAAAAACTTTTTGTGATATTTGTTTTGGAGGGAGAGGAAGTTGAATTAAGGGGTATCACAGGGAAACTGGGAAATATAATAATCTCCAATAGAATGAAAAATCTTCCAAATAAATAACAATGATATATAATTAGACAATTATGTTCTCTAGAGGCTCCCACATTGAAATCATCTATTTCTCGATATCTCCAAAAAGTCTTGAATAATCATTCCAAGTTATTTAAGACTCCCAAATGCCTCCCACCTATTCATGATCATGATCATGTTATTCATTTGATTCCAGGAAGTGTTCCTCCAAACATCATGCCTTAAAGAAATCCCTATGCCTAAAAGAGTGAAATTGAACAAGAGGTTGGTATAATTAAACCTAGTCAAAGTTCTTTCTCTACTCTAATAGTATTGGTGCACAACAAGGATGGATTATGGTGCATGTGTTCAGATTATAGGAAGCTTAACAAGCTCCCTATTAAATATAACTTTGCCATTCTTGTCATTGATGAATTATTGGATGAATTGCATGGATCAATTTACTTCACCAAGTTGGATCTTCGTTCAAGATATGATCAAATTAGAATGAAGAGTGAAGACGTTCATAAAAAAACATTTATAAAGCATGAGGGTCATTATGAATTTTTAGTCATGCCTTTTGGCCTTATAAATGCACCTTCTATAGTTCAAGGTTTGTTGAATTCCATTTTCAAACCCTTCCTTAGAAAATATGTGTTAGTATTTTTTGATGATATACTAATCTATAACAAGTCTTGGAAGGATCATGTTCAACATGTTGATGAGGTACTCAAACTACTGGAGGAGAAAAAATTATATGCAAAAAGCTCCAAATGTTTCTTTGGAGTATAAGAGGTGGAATATCTGAGTCATATTGTATCTCATGAAGGAGTTAAGGTAGACCCTAGCAAAATTAAATCCATTAATGAATGGAAAACCCACACATCCATAAAGCGTCTATGAGGATTTCTTAGGTTGACAGGTTATTATTGCAAGTTTGTTAAGAATTATTAGAGAATAGCATCAACACCTATAACAACATCATTGAATAAAGATTCATTTTCATGGACTCCAAAAGTTGCAAAGGCTTTTGAACATCTTAAAGAGGCAATGTGCCAAGCACCGATCTTAGCTACCTCAGACTTCACACAAACCTTTATTGTGGAATGTGATGCCTTAGGAAATGGAATTGGTGTTGTTTTAGTGCAACAAGAAAGACCCATTGCTATTGAAAGTTCTTCAATCAAAGGAAAGTATTTACACAAAGCTAATTATGAGAAGGAAATGTTGGCAATACTAGATGCACTTAAGAAATGGTGACCCTACCTAATGGTGTTATAGACATATTTGGGCACTGCAACCCCAATCACATATGTCAATAAACCAAGGGCTATTAAACTCCTAAAAGTGTTGTTTCATACCCTAAAGGATCAAGGTCGGTTGATTACATCATTTCCTAGAAGCTCCACCTGAAAAACTACTTAGAACGGGTCAAAACTGACCCATACAAACTGCTCTTTGGCCAAGGTGCGATGCATCTCACCTATTACACACGGGGGGTGCGATGAATACTAAAAATACCTTCTATAGGGTGTGATGGGCAAGAGTAGACAAATGGCAGAGGTAGTTGCCTAAGTGGAAACCTAGAGAATCTTCTAGAAACTGCTCATATGACATTTACCTCTCTGAATTCACCCAGGGATGAGTAAGAGATCATGAAATCTCTAACTGGAACCAAGAAATATCAGTGAAATGACACTAATCAAAAACCCAGAAGCTGACCCACCCCCCTACAAATATCTATATATGGATCCCTCATGCTAGAGGTCGAGAGGCTGAAATTTTGTAATCTGTAAGGAAGTGTTGTTGGTTTGTCTTTGAGACATTGTATTGTTGGGTGATCTTGCTTTTCATGATGTGAAGAGGGCTTTCGTGCTAGGAGGATGATGCTGGATCAGATAGTTGGGTTGTAATCCTCTCTTCTACTTCTACTATCAATAAAGTTGTTTGAGTTTTTCTCCATATACTTGTGTATTTCTGAATCTTGTATTTGTGTATGCAATTGTATGGTTAATGTACTTCTAGTTATACATTGTTTATGGTATGATGGTTTCTTGTTGCTTTGCCTCTATAGGTGTTCTTTGAAGTGGGACAAGTGAGAAAGGAGTGCCAAGCTCTATTAAAGGAGAGAGGAAACATGCAAGGAACCAAGCGAAAGATTAAGGTTGGTGCTCTCTGCTTCTCTCTTATCTATCTTCCATAAAGGAAAATGAAAGTTACTTTGAATTTTTTGTTTCTAAGATAGCTGCCCATCCTAGTCAGACTAGCAGGTCTAAATAGACATTAGTTTTCCTGGAAATAAAATGGCAACTCTGCTAGGGATCAAATAGTTTGTTTGTTGGTTACTGTTATTTGCTTTAAAAACTATAGACAAAGCGTGAAGTTAAGTTAGCTAGCCTTCGAACTGCTTTTGCTATGAAACTGCAATGTAGATCAACACTGCTTTAGTCAATCTCCAGATTGGTTTATGAACTAAACATATGACTTGAAAACATCCTAAGTGCCCTAGTGGTAGCTCAATAACCTCATAATATCATACCCCTATACTTTGTGTTTACTGTCCATCATAAGATCGGCCTAAATCACTAAACTTGGCTGCAAATTTTGAGCAAAAACCAAGCTCAGTTTCGTTCTCTGGACCATTGCACTATCTCTCATTGGCAGTCTAGATGCATCACACCTCCCATGTGCTACAGGTGACATGAATCCTTTTTTCCCTTAAGGATAGGTGCGATGATTGAATGAGACTGTTTCCCTCTCTGGAATTTGGTTTTTTCTTCATTGTTTTCAGCTCTATTTAGTAGTTTTTCTGCTTATGATTAGTATATCATTGTTGAAGCCTTCTTCCTTTACATTATTCAGCTTCCATTGATCAGGATTTGTGAATTTGTTTTATGTATTTTCCATCATTTATAGTCCTTATTTACAAAAAATAGCTTAATCGAATTATCATCCTTTGATTCGAAAGTGTCGCAACTGTCATTTTGAATCAAGAAAAAGAGTATCATAAAGTCTTCCTATTTTAGATAGTCGATTGTATTTTTTCCATTGTATTTGATTTGAATTGTAAATATTTGAAGTGTCGAAAGTAGTTTTCCATTCGAAATTGAAAGTGTCGCCTTAGTCTTCCTTTCCTTTTGAAAAGAAATTGTTAAAAGTGTCGCTTTGAAGAAAGTAGTTCAGATCTGTACTTAGTTTCCTTTTTGGCATTCACACATTAAGGAAGCAGAAAAACAAATACATGCATGTGCATTTGCATTTAGACTGCATGCAGAAAATGATTAAGGAAAAGAGCATCTAGTGTGTGCTCTCTGTTCTCTATTGAAAGAATCATACTTTTCCTTCCTTAGTAGCTAGGATTTTCATTGCTAAAAGAAAAGCAAACGACCATTTATCATTTTAGATTGCATATTTAGGAATTTTACATCTACATCACGCAGTGAACCTTTAAAAGAAAACTTCTAAGAAAAATCAACTATAAAATAAACCTCAATGAATATAAAACTGCTTTGGAACCTAGCGCACAACATCTAGAAGTCTAGGCTAGAGACGTATTCCGGCGTCATAAAACCTAGTAACTATCATTTTCATTGAAGGTTGGGTGATTCCTCCTCTTTGATATGATAAGTTCTAGTACGGACTTGTGCTCCCCGTACCGTCGAGTATATATTGGGAGACCACAATAGGCTAATATCCTTTATCCTTAGGAAGTCGTGTCTGTCGCCCTATCAATCGCAATGCACTGAACATAGCATTCGGGAAGATTGACTGTCATACGTAAAGTCCTTGGTAATTTGTCTTTAATTTACCACCAAGGTGTATATTGCAATTTAGAGATTGGTTTGGTAATCCCTCTGTCTAGACTTCCAGAGTAGTCACTTTCGTTCCTTTTCAACTCCCTAAAAGAAAAGGTCCATCTAAGCACTTGTCACTTCAGGCTCATTAAAAATCGAAGGCGACTAGGGTCACCTTTAGCTTTTTCTTGACTCTTAAAAATTGAAAAAGGAAGTTGTGTCAAAGGATCGTAAAATTCATTTGATTTTGAATAACATTTTCCCCTTTTAATTTTGATTTGATCAAGTAATCCGCAATCATGGAAGAAAGTCAATAAAAACCTCATCGTTCGTGGAGACTAACGAGTCAACCATTTTTTACTCCAGAAACGAAACCATTCCAAGAAAAGGGGTCTCATTTAACTGGGTCAAAATCTCCTGGTTTATTTTAAACTTATGTTTCAACATCATCAAACACTCTAGTTACTCCAATTATTTCTGGTACCCTACCATTATAGAAGAAATTCTGCAGTTACAAGAGGACATTAGAACTAATCCTAGTGTAATAGTAAACACTTATATTCCTAAACCAGGTCCATCTAGGGCTGATTCGGAAGGTGTCACCCCTCAAGTATCTATTGCTACAGAAACTATACCTTCTTCGGCACCGGAAATATTTTACGGACCTGATGGTCTACCTCGTTCGTCTAGATTGATTGCTATAGAAGATATTGTATAGGATCTTCCATCCAGAACCCCATTGTATTTTCGAACTGGGATCCACCTACATCCTTCGGCTACAAAAGTTAGTTCTTTTAATCACCCTTCATCACGAGTTCCTGTCAAATCGCTAGGAAATCTTTTGGATAGACTCAATATGTCTGAACAACCATCAACATCTAGGACTGTGTCATCTGATATAGCAGTAGCAGACCTTCCTACTACTACTACAACAATTTTCACTGGTATACCATCTATCCGAACTAGTTCTCAAATGCTAGAAGGAGTCGACTGAGGGACTATTCTGACAGCATTGTCTGTTCCTATTTGTTCACCTGGAATCTTCTCTGGAATTTCTTATTTTTAGAATCAGCAAGTTGATCCTTCACATCAGTATCAATTTGGGTAGTCCATTCTCCAAAGACCAATTTACCCTTTGAACACTGGATTTTTTCCATATGGGGGGTAGTATTCCTTTTTGTTGTTCCCTCTGGGAGAACAACCATATGAGAGTTCACAACAAAATTCGGGTCAAACTGGAATTGCATCCAGTGGTTCGGTACCAATACTGCCTCAACAATGAAGAGTTGTATATTCAATGAAACCAAATCAACTCGTGTCGAACATTCCCACTACACCGGCTATTGTGACGGTGTCGCAAGTACAAGTGCTGCCTGTTGTATGTCAACTCAAGTCTCTCAGGTCATAATACAACAACCTCTTGTCTCCACGACTCAATCACAACCGTAGATTAGTGGCTCCATAACTGAAGTGACTTAGGCTCAAATGGTTACTATCACCCCTCATCTTGGTCAAACATCCAGTATTGGGCAATAAAAAATTTTCCAACAACCATGGCTGTTACAATATCAACAACCAGAATTCCAACAAGCTTATCAAGGACCTGAGTAGCAAAGCTTTGCAAGTGATGGGCAATCATATTTTCAAAACAATTACCAACAATCATATTATAATGGTTATGCCCATCCACCTTATCAAAGTTATCAACATCAAATACATTATGCTGGTATGCAAAGACCCACTGCTTAGGCAATCCCATATTATCCTAGGTGTGCTTCACCAAACCTGAATCAATAGTTGCCTTTCGTAGCAGCTTTAGAATTAGCAGATCTGAACCGAATAACAATGATCCAATTTCCTACGCCGCTTGATGGCCAGTGATTCCTCATAAACTTCCGTCAAATATTCCTAAATTCAATGGAAATCTGGGTGAAGATCCATCGAATCATTTAATGACCTTTCATTTGTGGTGTTCATCCAACACCCTCAATGATGATTCTATTAGACTTTGCCTTTCTTAGTGAATGTTAACTGTTCCAGTAGTGAAATGGTACATCAAATTTCCTAGAGCTTCATTTGATAACTTCAGCACCATTGCCACTACATTTTTAATCCATTTTTAGTTACCCATAAGGTACGAAATAGGAACAGAACTCCTTACCAGTTTTAAATAGATGACAACCACTCACATATCTGATGATATTCATGAGTGGTGACGGCATCATCGAATGGTAAAGACATATGTTCCTGGTTAGCTTCTAGCTGAATGGTTTATTAAGTCATTATTACCTTCTATTATAGAAGATGTGGCCAAGGGAGGAGTTGTCACTGAAGAGCAAGTCGTTGCTCGTGCACAATATCTAGACTTGATCTATACTCAATCTGACATGCTCTATGAAGAAATTCCTGATGCTCCTAGACCAAAATTTTCTGTCCCTCCCCTTCCTAAATCAAACAAGTACACTCATGTCGGCAATGGCATGATTGGCACCTCAAGTATGAAACTGCAAAGGCTCCATCTGGTTAGGTCCTTGAAGTTTCCAGTAAAAAAGAAGATGACAAGCTTCCCACCTTGGAGGTTAATGTCGTGTCATCTGACAAAGGCAAAGAACCGAAGCAACCAGGGGGTAAGAAGAGAGGGAAAAACAAAAGGAAGAAATAGGAAGATTCGACTCCTGAAAAGTCTTTTGAAAACCCTGTTGGGAAAAAGAAACCTACTCAGCCATGTTTCATATGTGATGGGGACCATTAGATAAAAAATTGTTCGTATCGAGCTGAGGTCACGAAGTTCTTCAAGAAATCAAGTACCTCAGCGGTATTGACTGATCCGTTTCCAAACCCAGAAACCAATCTAGTTGCTATCGATCATGCCTCCCCATCCCAAGTGCTTATGTTGTTCATTTTGAAACAACAAAATAATGCTTCGATATCGAAAAGAAATAAAGATTATGGGAATCCACAGATGTCGAACAACAAGGCTATATATCAACCTATTAGTTCGACTACAACTTCCTTCGAAGTTGTGCCACCCATCATTCTTGAACTAACAATAAAGTTTCCAAAGGGAGAAGTACATAAATCAACATTTAATCCTTGTGCTTGGGCAGCACATAATTATAATATAGTATAGGATCGATCTCATTCACCATCTGATATGTCGACACTTGAAGTACTATAGAATTGCCTCTCCCAAAAGCAGGCTCCATTATCAACAATAGGTGGGATTGACCCAAAAGATTCTAATCTTGTGGCCTTTAACCATAAAGGATACGAATCTCAGTTACCGGCTCAACTCGCTTTCCTCGTATAAGTAAAATCCCTCAACAAAATTGTTCATAGAACAATCATTGATGAGGGGGCATCTACCTGTATTATGTCAATGAATTGCTGGAAAACTTTAGGCTCAACACCCTTGTCGAGATCATCAACGACATTAAAAGCATTCGATGGATGAAAATACATGCCTTATAGGATTTTAAGTAACTTGTAAGTTGAATTGGGGGGCAAGACAGTAGAAATTGAAGTCGAAGTTATCGATGGAAACCTTGACTACAACATCTTACTGGGCAGGCCCTGGATTTATGCTATGGTTGTTGTTGTGTCAACATATTTTAGAAAGATTGCATTTCCCTTCTAAGGTAGAATTACAATCATTGACCAACTAACCTTTTTCCCCAATAGCTCACAAGTTATGGGAAGCATTCCAATGATCCATGGAAGCTCTTAATCACTTCAAAATTTTGGAGTAGGCCTCCTAAACGACCTTGCTTTAATGGGTACTTTTTCCCTCCTGACTCTGAGTAATATGGCGGAAGTGGCCACGGTGGAAACCTGTAATATGATATCTTTTACATTAACAAATATTAAGAAGACTTCCAAACATTTTGTTAGCGTGGATCATCACCAAGTATTACCTCCAAGCCCAATAGAAACTTTGTAGCAATCAATTTTCTCGGCCTGGGTAGCAAACCCAAATCAACACTCATCAAGTATTTGGATAGATAGGTCTCTAGAATATGGCACCTCTTCAGATCCTTGGTCGCGTTCACATTTTATAGACGAAGGAATCATTCAGTCAATGATGATAGGGGAGGCACCTTGGGGAGATTAGCACCATTGTTCCCATCTTGAAGATAACAATGAAGATAATTCCAGCGACCTTGATCATCCTTTAGTTTTTGATTTTCTATCAAATACTATAAATACAGTGGATTCCAAGAGAAATCTATCCAATATTGAAGAAACTATCACCATAAATATCTCAACAAAACCTAATGTTGTAGAGAATATTCATGTTGGAAAATCTTGTTCTTCTTCAGAAATGGAAATATATAGCACTCTCTTTCACAAATTTAGAAATGGCTTTGCATGCTCATACGAATAAATTCTAGGCATTGACTGAAGCATCGTTGAACATGAAATAAAGATGTATCCAGATGTCAAACCAATATGGCAATGGCTTCGGCAAGTTCACCCGAAGAAAGCCACTGCCATCAAGGCAGAAGTTGAAAAACTTCTACATCCTCATTTCATTTACCCTGTTTCTCTAACTGATTGGATATCAAATATTGTTACTGTAATGAAAAAACAAGGAACGATTAGAGTGTGCATTGATTATAGGGATGTAAATCAAGCTTGTCCAAAAGACAACTACCCTACACCCTTCATCGACCAAGAAATTGATGAATGCACTAGATGTGAAATATTTTCATTTATGGATGGATTTTTTGGATACAATCAAATAAATATCCGCCCATAGGACCAGTCAAAGACTACATTTATATGTCCGTGGGGCACATTTGCATACCTTAAACTACCTTTCAGTTTAAAGAATGCAAGAGAAAATTTTCAAAGGGCTATGAACTATGCCTTCCACGACATCAAACACATCATTCAACCATATCTCGATGATCTACTGGCTCATTCATGAAAGTGGACTCATCATCTACAGTGTTTGAGATCTATATTTCTACGTTGCCGAAACTACAAGATACAACTCAATCCACACAAGTGTGTGTTTTGTGTCAGTTCGGGTCGTTTACTTAGTTTCATAGATTCTAAGGACGGAATTCAACTCAACCCGTGTAAGGTTCAGGCAATCATCGACATGCCTCCACCTTCAAATTTGCTTCAGATTCAGAAACTCCAAGGGAAAGAAAACTTTCTAAGGAGGTTCATTCCACATTACGCTAAACTTGCTAAATGTTATATGCATATTTTGAAAAAAGAAGTGTCCTTCAACTGGGATTAGGTTGTGTAAGCTTCCTTTGATTCTTTAAGGGAATCCCTAATAGAATCATCATTAATGTACGTTCCTGACTATCAAAAAGACTTTAACATGTATCTAGCTACATCAAATACAACCATCGCAATGGTTTTAGTACAAGAAGATAATGGAATTGAACATCCAGTCTATTATTTAAGTCGAAGCTTAAATGATATAGAAAGCAAGTACTCCTATGTTGAAAAGCTAGCTTTAGCAGCTGGTCAAGCAGTACAAAGATTTCAACACTATATCCTATTTTGCAAAACTAGCATTTTGTCAGATTGCAACCCTATGACTTGCATTCTGTCACATCAATCACTAGGGGGAAAATATTTGAAATGGATAGCAATTTTGCAAGAGCTTGATCTAGAATTCACAAAATCCAAATCAAAGAAATCTCTAGTCTTCGCAGAGTTACATGATCGTCAGTGATACACTTTACCATAGAGGTATCGATACAGTTCTGCGAAGGTGCCTCATGCATGAGGAGGCTAAAAAATTCCTGAATGATTGTCATTTAGGTGCGTGTGGGGGGCACAAATATGGTTATGCTACAATGCAAAAGATGTTACGAGCAGGTTACTTCTGGCCTACTATATTCAAAGATTTCATAATCACAGTTAGAAGTTGCCATGCTTGTCAGATCTTTGACTTGAAAACTAGACTACCACCCACACCATTGCATCCAATAGTTTCTATTGGACCTTTCACCAAATGGGGCATAGATTTCATGACATGTAACCCCACCTTGGACTAGGGGCATGGGTATATCATAGTCACAGTTGACTATTTTACATAATGGGTTGAGGCGATGCCTACATTAAAAAACAACAATGAAATGGCTGCTCTTTTCTTTTTCAATCATGTAGTCTCTAGATTTGGTGTTCTAGAGGCTATAGTCACAGATCATGGATCACATTTTTGCAATCACATGATGGTTGAATTAGCTACCAAATTAAGACTGTCCCATGACAGTTCTACTCCATATTATCTGCAAGCTAACGGACAAGTTGAGGCCATCAAAAAATTCCTAAAGCACATTCTACAAAGGATGACTAGAGTCCACAAATGGAATTGGCACTTAATCATGCACTGAGCTTTAGGGGCATATAGGACATCGATGACAAATGTGACTGGATTTACACCCTTTCAGTTGGTATATGGCTTGGAAGCGGTCTTATCGATTCAGTGTGAAATTTCATCTCTGGAGCTCGCATTATCTACTTCTCAAAACTTCTGAAGAAGAGGCTCGTTTCCTGGAACTAATCCAATTAGATGAAACCCATCGTGATGCTGGTTTGGCTAATGAATCTCATAAGAAATGAGTCAAGGTGCAATTTGAAAAAAATGTCAAACCACGTGTCTTCTCAGAAGCTAACTTGGTCTTGCTATACGATTAGGAATCTGATAAGTTGGGAGCAGGTAAGTTTGAACCATTGTGGATGGGTCCCTACATTGTTAAAAGAGTATTTGTTAAGAAATATATGGCAGAGAGATAAATAATTACTGAGATTTACGAATATTTACAGAGAGGAGTAATAAAATAACCGGAAACAATACACGTAAATATTATACACATAATATTTATCCAGGAAAACCCAACCTAATGAGATCTCATTAGCATTGGCCAAAAACTTGGCCAATCTGGCCAAGTGAGCCTTCGCCGCTAACCTCCAGGAATACATTACAATGAATTATTCCCAACCTTTTATAGGCCACATTACATGCAACACCACGGACAATAATACCATGGGTACACTATACCATGTTCCCAAAATCACTACTATTTAACGAGGTCAACCTTGACTCAAACCCCAAGTCAATTTTACCTAACAATTTCGCCCTTAAACTTGACTTGGGGTTCCTGACTAAATCCATCCAAATCTTGCTAAGTGAGACAATTCCGCTCACTCTAGCCCTTACCCCCTTCAAAGTTTTTACCTAGGATTTGTTAACCTGACATCCCCCTATTACCTAGGTCTAACCCAAACTTTACTCGTAATTACCCAGGGGTACACATGCCTTACTAGGTTTTATAGTAGTATGCCCATTTACATGCAAATTAAAATTTTCACTCCACTATAGTAATTTTCTTTTTGTTTACCCTTGTTGTCATCTTTGTATATATGACATCAATTTCCATATAAAAAGAACCCACCTACCGGATTACATGAGTGACCAGTCGCTCTAACTGCCAATTATCTAGGCATTATTTTTAGGTACATGGTTCATCAAATAATTAATCCACGTGTACTTATCCTCCTCATCCACTGAATCTCTCATGACCTAATAGTGTGTAGCTATGCTTCACAATCTATCGCTTTTGATCTAGATCTATAAGAAAAACTCAATTATCTCTCTATCTACCAGGCCAATAAAAACCACTGGCAACAAAAAATGTCCTTTTGAAGCCAACTTAGCTTTGATACTAGTTGTTAGGAAATGTACGAAAGAGAGATAAATAATTACTGAGATTTACCAATATTTACAGAGAGGAATAATAAAATAATAGTCAACAATACACGTAAATATTATACACATAATATTTATCCAGGAAAACCAAAAAATCGGGGAAAAACCCAAACTAATGAGATCTCATTAGCATTGGCCAAAACATTGGCCAATCCGGTCAAGTGAGCCTTCACCACTCACCTCTAGACCTACATTACAATGAATTATTCCCAACCTTTTATAGGCTCCAATACATTCAATACCACAGACAATAATACCATGGGTACACTATACCATGTGCCCAAAACCACTAATATTTAACGAGGTCAACCTTGACTCAAAGCCTGAGTCAATTTTACCTAACAGTATTGGCAAAAGGAGCCTACGAGCTTGTAGATTACGATGGGATTCCACTGTCGCAACCCCGAAATGGGTTGTATCTTAAGCGTTACTATGCTTGATTAAGTGTAGTAATCTCTTTATATGCTTTTGTTATCTTTTTGTTTTCGTCAAGAGTTATCATTTTGGTTAGGTAATCCACTTTGCATTTGTTGCAGATGTCGGACCCATTGGAATCATTCGTTGGATATGCCGATGGAGCTAATGGTAGTACACGGAACCTATCTTTTGTGCCCTGGGCCATTTTTTGATCCAAGAGGTGAGTTAGTGAGTTTCATGGGGATATGTATTGCTCGATCAATAAACAACATCACTGAGTACAATGCATTGATTGAGCTTCTCTTTGATACCATCGCACATGGCATACACCGACTTGTTGTCGGGCTAGACTCACAAATCATCATCCTATAGGTTACTGGCATCTATTCCTTTCGGAATCCAGCTATCTATTGTACGTTCCTAAGGGTCAGGATTTTGGAAAGGCATTTTGATTCTATTCAATATCAACACATTTCCATAAACTTAAACACATTAACTAATTCACTAGCAAATTAGGTGTTAGATAGACATTTGCAGCATTTATAAAGGAAAAGGCATTTCAATTAACATTTGCATTAGGATCACATAACTTGACCAAAATAAAGCTCTGAAAATCAAAAACATATATAGCTATTTATAGTTTTTACAAAATTTTCTGTGTCCAGGACAAAATTGGTCATACAACCCAAAAACTCAAAAATGCAGAAAAATAGCCTAGACTAATGGTGTTGGTGATAACAAGTCACCACATGTGCGATCATACGTAAAAGCCTAGTCCATCAACTCGGCACACCAGTGGTATGGCATTGTAATCTCAAAGCTAACCCGTCAGTCCTCACATCCTAAATACCAAGGGTAAGACCCCTGATTTGATCCCGTAATACTACAAAGGTCTCCGCTATGTCCAGATTGTGAAGGACAGCCCTCCGTACAGCCTTTCCTACTTGAATGGAAATTGCTACCCTTGGGCACACTGTTGGTCGCACTAGCCCAACATTTGCACAAATATATGAGTTTGATTATTCTTAATAACATTTAAAAAACATAAGAACATTATAAAAGCAATAAAGAAAGATATGGTCAGATCATTTTACCCATGACACTCCACTTCTCGCCAGCCAGTAGCACCAAATCTTGGTTGCCCCAGAAATCCATCCCAACGTATGGATACTCGGTGAAAACCATCTCCTGATGGATGAACCACTCAAATAAGGCATCAGAGAAAGAAATATATGACTGGCCAACATTTCTGTTCATGAGGTCAACCCATGTCTGCATCTGTGGTTCCCTCAGTGCTGGCAATCCTAGTGAAATGTACTGGGGCCGCATCAGTGGAATCCTGTCCAAGGAAAAAGCAGTTGGAATGGAACCATAACCAAAGTTCTTGGATCTTCCACTCTTCACCTTGGAAAGTTGTTCTTTTATAACTAGAAGCATTACATCACACCAGTTGAATACCTTTGGTTCTAGGCATTATGAAGCATACTGCATATATAACCTATTGGCCAAATGAAGAGTCACGCTGCTAGCAAAATTAGAAAATGTGAATAAAATAGTCCTCAAGGACCAGCCAGTGACATCTCAAATACTGATCTTTCCATCCCTACTTAGCTGAGATCCATCTCTACAAAAACTGGCGAATATAATCCTTCATGGTTTCACCCCCACGGGCAGATCCTAATAGTGACAGAGGGGCACCATGCCTCGATAACTGAATCAAGAAGTAGATATCCTCAACTGTCGAAGGAATTGATTTCCTTGTAATTTGAAACACTTGGTTGGTCGAATCTCATGGATCGAGATGATATTGCAACGAATTGGTTTATTGCCTCATGCTGGATATGCAGAAGAATTTGAGCAAGCCACAATTTCACAATGTAGTAACCATACCTGGATCATGTAAGGCAATCATGTCCTCTTCTTCATGCTCGTGTTCATGCCATGTAATGACCATCTTGATCCAATGAATCTCTGAAACACAAACAAGAGGTGAATTAGGATCCTGATTTGGGCAAAAATGGGCAAAAATTTCATGAGAAAAAATTGCATGAAATTTTCCTCCTGTGCCCATCGCACCTTGGCTGTGTATAGGGTGGGATGCATACTGACTACCCAATGGCTAACTCAGTATGCACAACACTTTTTGATGCATACTAGGTGCAATGGGCAGAGAACAAATTGTTCAAACCCCTGAGGCCCAAAAGAATAGGAAAAGTTGCTCAAAATCAGAAAAGGAAGGAATGCAATAGAAGAGCTCAGGATTAGCTCCTACCTGGTCCTAATGGTGCGAAAAATAGTCCACCGGATCACCTGAAATCCGCTGATGAAATTTGAGCCGGAAAATACCTCCAGAGCTCCAATAATCCCAAATTTTAATGAGATTATAAAAATGAGAGGTAGAACTACTTTTATGTTACTATTCATGTAATTCAAGTAAGATTTTAGTTTTTAACTCATTTTTCAAGCATGTGCTTACATTTCTAATGAATTTGGTGGATTAATTGAATAGGTTGTGTGACTGTCGAAAGAATATAGTGTTAATGGTAAATTGAACATCTCTAACTATTATCAATGAGCAATGTTTCCACAAAGTTCAAGCTCGTTAAAAAATAAACTGAGCAATGAGAAATGTTTTCGCAAAGTTCAAGATCATTACAAAATAAACCTAGCACCAAGCATAGCTTCTAAAGATTCAAGCTCGTTAAAGAATGAACAACCCTCAGTAAATAACCTTTGTGATTGCATTGCTATTAGCCTTTTGAGCCTTGGTCGTGTTCTTACCGTCACCTCCACTCTTTTAGCCAATCATACGCCTCCACTTGATTTTTTACCCTTTTGAGGAACAACTATGGTGAGTGACGCTATTAGCCACCCTCCTTACACTCTTGTGCTTGAGAAGTTCCAAACCTCCGTAGAACCAGTTGCTATCTGAAAACATCACTTGTTCCTCAAAAGCGAGTCTCTTTTAATCTCTTTTTAGATTCGTAAAATATGAAAAGATTGCCGAGCTACTAACCTTTCCAACTCGTTAAAGTAAAGGGAAGCACCATCCCTCCTCTACATTTTAATCTTTTTGGACTTGAGGGATCATTCCACAAAAAGATCGAGTGCTTGTCTTTTTCGGCTCGCTAAAATTATCAAAAAGTCATCCTTTTCATATTATTTTATACTTTTTTCAGACTTAATGGATTATACCATGAAAAATGACTGTTGGAGTTTCCTTTTCATCCCTTTTCAAACTCTCTAAACATGAAAATGACTGAGTTATCTTTGTTGTTAAACTCGTTAAAACAATAGTGACAAGCTTTTCCACCTAAGCAAGAGTGAGCTTCACTGTCGCTAGGCTCGCTAAAACATAGCGACAAGTTTGCCCGAAGGGAAAATTATAGAACAAACATATGTTATCATCCTCAAGATTGAAAAAAATAAAGAGGTATTGGTCAGCAATGACTGGGGAAAAAGGGAAGAAAACTTGAAGAACTTCATTGGTAGCAGGTCACACTTCGACATGACACTTTCACTCCATCACCATGATTGAGTCGGGTTGGGTTATTCCATTCACGAGTCACATCAGCATTGGTCCTCCATACCATCCATTTTTTGGGTTAATGCTACCAATCCATTTCAGTGTCATTGATATCTTCAAGAGAAGTCGCTCAGAGAATTCAGCAACCCAGTTAACATTTCATCCACCACAATACCTTCACTCTCCATTTTTCATGACCACCATTCTTGAACCTTGTATCATCAGATTTTTTTCACCTCCACAAAATCATTTGATTCATTTCATGTCGTAGATGTGGGATACATCAATGCCCTCCTACGATGGGTCACTTCTTGTCGACATTAGCTCATTATCCAAGAAGTTAACTTAGGAACAACCGTTTTAGTACTTTGAAGCTTGCATGCCCCAATGGCAAGTTTCTCACTTTCGGAAATAGGTTTACATCAATGGCCTTCGACTGAAAGATTTTGCGTGGTGTTCAACATCGACTCATACATTCACACCACATGAATTGTACTATAGTACCTTGAGGGTCATTATCATTATCAGTGATTCCTCTCGCACTTGTTAACAACTTACATGATTGGCTGGTAATCAGGCGATGTCTTTCCATGTTCAACTTCAGAACATCTTTTCACATGGATCAACTTGTACATCGAGCGAAGATTGAACGAGTTTGAAGACCCCGGATCTAGTTTCATCCATTTGGGCTACGATGTATTTAGGAAAATAAAGACATCAAATGTACTCCATAGCTGCATAGATGATCATCCAAGCTAAGGGATGTTAGCTCTACAAGAATCACTAGTCTGTAATAGCAGATGATTGTTTGTCCTATGTACATGAAAATGAAATAACAAAATTCACCATGGGAATGCCAACCTCAGCTAGATAATGAAAATATTATGAAGATAATGTATTGTATTGTATCTTATTACAGGTCACCTTCCAGTTCGAAAAACCTCAGATCCTCATGATAAAGCATTTCATCCAACATCAGAAGATTTACGACCTCATGCTTTAGGGGGCAACTGTTATAGACATATTTTGGCACTACAACCCCAATAAAATATTTCAATAAACCAAGGTCTCTTAAACCCCTAAAAGTGTTGTTCCATACCCTAAAGGATCAAGGTCAAATCAATAGATCATTTCCCAGAAGCTTCATCTGAAAAACTACTCAGAAATGGTCAAAACTGACCCATACAGACTGCACTTTGGCCAAGGTGCGATGCATCTCACGTATTACACATGGGGGGTGCAATGCATACTGAAAAAACATTTTGCAGGGTGCGATGGACAATAATAGACAAATGGCAGAGGCAATTGGCTAAGTGGAAACCCAGAGAATCTTCTAGAAACTGCTCATATGACACTTGCCTCTCTGAATTTGCCCAGGGATGAGTAAGAGATCATGAAACCTCCAAGTGGAATGAAGAACTATCAGTGAAATGACACTAATAAAAAACCCAGAAGCTCACTCACCCCCCTGCAAATATGTATATATGGGTCCCTCATCCTAGAGATCCAGAGGCTAGAATTTTGTAATATGTAAGGAAGTGTTATTGGTTTCTCTTTGAGACATTGTATTGTTGGGTGTCTTGCTTTTCATGAGGTGAAAAGGGCTTTCATGCTAGAATGATGATGCTGGATCAGATAGTTGGGTTGTGATCCTATCTTCTAGTTCTACTATCAATAAAGTTATTTGAGTTTTCCTCCATATACTTGTGTATTTCTGAATCTTGTATTTGTGTATGCAATTGTATGGTTAATCTACTTCTAATTCTACATTTTTTATGGTATCATAGATCTCTATGCTTTGATGGTTTCTTGTTTCTTTGCCTCTGTAGGTGTTCTTTGAAGTGGGACAAGTGAGAAAGGAGTGGCAAGCTCTATCAAAGGAGTGAGGAAACAAGTAAGGAGCAAAGCAAAAGATTAAGGTTGGTGCTCTTCGCTTCTCTCATATCTATTTTCCATAAAGCAAAACACAAGTTACATTGAATTTTTTGTTTCTAAGATAGCTACCCATGTTAGTGGGACTAGCAGATCTGAATAGACACTATTTTTCCAAAAGAAAGATGGGAAGGCACTTCAAGGTAAAAATGAATCATGAAAGTCTTAAATGCTTTTTAGAACAAATATTATATTTAGAAGAGCAGCAAAAATGGGTCACAGGGATGTTGGGTTATGACTCTTAAGTCATCTACAAAAAAGGGATGAAAAATGTTGTGGAAAATGCGCTCTCAAGAATGGATGAGGATGTGGAAGCATTACTTTGCACCATTTCTATTATCCAACTAGATTGGATAAACAAAACAAGGGATCAATGGAAGAATGATGAAGAAGTGTGGGCTTTCATTCAAAAGTTACAAAAAGATACAAGTACATCTAATACACTTAGCTGAAAAAATGTTTCATTATGGTACAATGATCATTTATCCCTATTTAAGAATTCCCAACTCAAACAAAATATTATTATGCAATTTCACACCTCTCCCTTAGGAGGGCACTAGCGATTTTTAAAAACTTACCCTAGGGTTAAGGAGGAAATTTTTTATGATGGCCTTAAATATGATATTCAAAAGTTTGTAGCAAAATGTTGGGTTTGAAAACAAAATAAAGTTGAAATAATTAATACCCCAGGTTTATTACAACCTTTAACCATTCCAAGTTAGCATTGGGATGAGGTTTTAGTGGATTTTATCACAAATTTAACCGTCTGAAAGAAAGAGTGTCATCATGGTGGTAGTCGAGCAACTTACCAAGTATGCATAGTTTTGTGCATTTTTTTTTTTCTGAATAAGACTAATTCTATTATCATACAAAAATCAGAAATACATATGAGTTACAATGTGCAAGGCTATGGAAATCTGCCTGGAAGCCCTCTTCTTGCCCTGATTACATTCCCAAAATTGAACGTTATAAAAATTTGGGATACGATAATTTGCCAAAGGCTCGACACATTGACATTGAAGACACAAGGACATTGAACAGACCAAGACACAGGCAGACAGACACATAGACAATTACAGCTAACACGTTGACATAGATGTTGATGCCGCTTGGCCGAATCATACACATAAAGGTAAAAACATTGAAATTCTCTTGTAGCAGAGGTAACCAAGAGCAAGCTCATTCTTCATCAGTGGTGTAGGGCGCCTCTTCTACTCGACACCCAAATAGGAGAGAATCATCAGAGTCTAAGAGGGAGATGACCGCACCAGAGGGCCCTTGCTGAACCGGCTTGCTAGGACCAGCTAGCGCCATAGGACAGGCTGATGGGATGCATTCCTTGGCCGGGCTCTCAAGGTCAATTCTAGACCCTCGTCCATGGACCAAATGACTTGTTCCTACCCGAACCGGATGGCATGCGATGGGGGATTCTTCTCTGCTTTGGTGTTGTCATTTCGGTATGGGCTCTGCCCCATGCACAGGATAGTCTGCCACGTGAATTGCCTCATCCTGTGTAGCACCAGGTTCAACCGTAATAGAGATAATAAGGGTTGAATTAGCCTGAGGGCAGGGAAGCCGATACCTAAGCGTGGGAGATTCCTCCTGACCTCCTTCCGCTCTTGCGTCTCTACCAGCTCCTCTGCCACCTTCATCATTGTTGCCTTGGAACCGCTATGCAGCCGTCGTGACTTCAATGGAGGAGGAGGGTGAAATGTGACCTTGCCTCTGCGTGGAGGCTCTACCTCTGGTGCCCCCTCGCCTGCTACACATTCTCTGCCTTTCCTTTTGCATCACGGGATTTTCCAATTGCAGTCTCACGCAGGCCGCAGACGTTGCTTCTGTGCAGAGGACCTGCGCAATTGTAATGCAGTAGCAGGGCCTACTTTTCCCCGTCTCTAAAACAGGCTGAGTGAACTCCGGATCCCTTCCCCCTTCCTTTGCATAGTGCATCAGGGAATTCACCTTACGCCAAACCATATCCCCCGGATGAACAGGCCCTCCAACATTAATACCCTCCATTGCACTTGTTGCCAAGCAGCTTGCTCGCGCTGAGAGGACTGGCATTAAATTCCTTCTCCATCAGATTTCATGCAAGGTTTTATCATTCCTTGCAGGGTACCGTCTGTCACCTCTGGGCTGCCACCTGCCCACGTGACCGCCCACCCTCTCAACATGTCCCGCCATCACCCGCATCTGGGATGCATAGTTTTGTGCATTATCTCATCCCTTTGAGCCAATATAGTTTATACTACATTTATGGAAACAATTCAAAAGCTACATGGAAACCCAAAGATTATTGTAAGCAATAGAGATCCCATTTTCACTGGAAATTTTTGGATAAAATTCTTTTCTTTCCCTGGTACTCAGTTAGCTCATAGCTCATCTTATCTTCCTCAATCTGATGGGAAAATTGAGATAGTAAACAAATGTTTGGAGGGATATCTTTGTTGTTTTGTATCTAATAAAAAAATGTAATGGGTCAAATGGTTGCCTCTAGTCGAATGGTGGTTTAACACTTCCTTCCATACTGCAGCAAAAATGACCTCATTTATGGGACTTTATGGATATCATCCACCATCCATCACATCATATTTAAGGGAAAATTCTAAGGTTCAAGTAGTGTAAGATCACATTGAGCATCAACAACAAGTTCTCCAACTCTTCAAGGACAACCTCATGTTGGCACAAAATAGAATGAAACAATAGGAAGATCAACATTGTAGTGAAAGAAGTTTTGATGTAGGTGATTGGGTATTTCTAGGGCTACAACCAAAACAAATGTCCCTAAAGAAAGCTAAGAAGGATAATAAATTATCAACAAATTATTATGGTTTGTACAAGGTGTTGCAAAATATTGGTACTATGACATACAAATTGAAGCTTCTCAAGGGCACCCAGTTTTCCATGTTTCATGCTTAAAGAAGGTTATAAGTGACAATCTCCCAGTTCAAACAATATTTCCAGAACTTGACGAGGAAGGAAAAATCATATTGGAACTTGAAGTAGTCATAGAAACAAGAACTTGACAACTATAAAATTGATCAATTTTGGAGTATCTCATCAAGTGGAAAAACTTACTCGTTGAAGATTCCACATGGGAGGATGAGCATTTTATACATAAACATCCATAGTTACTCAAGCGTTGAGGATGACACTTTTTTAATGGATAGGGGCATGCTAGGTGCCTATAATAATAGCTATTCCCCCATTACTATTGTCATTTTAGCCCTTATTGTTATTGTTGTGCTCCTATTTTCTCCATATTATTATTATTGTGCCGCATAAAAGCCCACTATTGTTATTGTTTTGCCCTTATATTATTATTGCTATGTTGGCTTTGATTATATTATGACCCCTTAGACTCTTATATATAGAAAGGAGGTTTTTTCATTTGTACCATCCAAGAATTGTTCATTTGTGTAATGTAAAGGAGGTTTCCCCCTCGAAGAGGCTAAATTTTGAAGTCATTCATCTATCGTTTCTATCTTTTTTTGAGCTAGTTTCTTAACAACCTCTTCCATTTATTGGTCTATATTTCTTTCTATGGCAGCTAGAAAAGTGTTTCCAACATAATTTATTACTTCAGGGTTCATTCTAGTATCCATTACTATCTCCCATTATGTAATGACCAAAATGGGTTTTGCTATATTCTTGGCTAAGCATTTGTTCCTTTATTATATCAATTTAATTGGTTAAAGGCATTGGGAAAAATATTGAGGGGTGGGGCAAGTGTAAATCGATATTCTTAAACACACTTCAACTTTTAAATTTTTTATTCTAATTTCCATATGCTACTGTCATTCATGAAACCATCATATGAAACCATATTATACCAGTACGGAGGCTTCTACTTGCAGAAGGCTACAACCTTCTCTTGTTCTCCAGACTCTCCTGGAACCCCCTTAGCTCTTGTACTAGCCGATCCCCTTACTAGTACGTAGGTGCTGGCCTATGAAATTCTCCAAACTTTACTCGTTCTCCAGCTGCTACTGGAAGGGAGCTACCACCCCCTTAGCTCTTGTACTAGCTGATGTACTAGTATGTAGGTGCCAACGTACAGAAGGCAACAACCTTCTCTTTCTTGCTCCAGGTACCACATTTCATACATTTTCAAACTGGATACTCCTGAAGCACAACACTATAATCTGAAGACCAGGTTTCATCCAATTTTCATATTGGACCCATCAATATCATTGAAGCACAAAAGAATCAATACTAGCATCATCAATTTCTAAATCACTGAAACACTGAAACCCTATCAACAACACAGTCACCAGAACACAGAGCAGACTACAGAACTCTGCAATAACAACCAAACGCAACTGCAACTTCAAACATCATACCTCATTATGTATATGCTACTACGATGAATCAAACCCGCGTATAGATCTATACATATTCAACCATGACTTTGTGGTTGTTTCAGACATCAGTCATACCAAGATCATAACAAGCGTACAGTAAAACATGCATCAATAATTCAAATCTAGTCTATCCATAATCAAACCATATAAATATGATTCATTCCAAACCATTTGATCTCGATCTATCCTTAGATCTTGTTCTCTATCAACCGGTGGGATTCATCCTTAGCTCAGGTCAAGTAATGCATCATGAACCCATTGTCTACATACTAGATCTCACACTTCATCAGATTTTCAAGACTTTCACACACACCTTGCATAATGATCTTCTTCTCCTTTTATAGTCTTAGGCCTTCCACAATACCACCGTCCAAAACCATAACAAATCAATACCATGGACCCAATACTACGTATCATCACTTCTGACAAGATACCATGGTCCAAAACCATAGGTTCAAATACCAAGGACTAAATACCACGAACCAACCATAAGATTTCACATGTGCGTGCGCTTTTCTCTACATGAAAGTCTGTGAACTTTTCTCAGCATGAAAGTGCGTGAATGTTTCTCAGCATGAAAGTGCGTGAAAGTTTCTCTGCATGAAAGGAACTTTTCTCTACATGAAAGTGCGTGAACTTTTCTCTGCATGAAAGGAACGTTTCTCTCATGAAAGTGCGTGAACTTTTCTGCACTATAATTTTTCATCTGAGATGAGTGGGTTTCCATCAAGTACAACATATGTATCATAATGCCAACAATCTCCCCCTTTGGACTTGATGGAAACAACAACCAATCACTCTCCCCCTTTGACATCAAGGGAAAAGGGGCAGACTA
>APFE030830565.1:5456-52361 GCA_000404065.3 Pinus taeda | reverse complement strand
CCCCCCAGACAGGGGGGGCTGCCGCCCCCGCTGCGCAATCGGTGCAGCGAAGGGGGGGCTCCGCCCCCCCTCTAACCCCCCGGTTCACTACATAGGTTAGTCGTGGAAAGAATATAACACAACCCAACAAGCAAGATGTATCATTAAGCCATATAAGCATCATCACCAAGGGCTACTAACCGTAATGCCAATAATGTAGCATATTCTCCCCCTGAACCTATGTCATCTTGTTTACTATCATATCTGATCATGCATATATCAGCAGGAAGTATCAAGGCATTATCATCATCAAGTTAGGATAAGCACTTCTAAACATCATACAAGTATCAAGACATTTCCTCATGTCATCAGCAGATTGCAAACATTATCAAACAGAACAAATAATGAACTGAATCATATCAGACCCTTTTTCTGAGCCTGTCCCTACTGCTTTTCCTCAGACTGACATATACACGACTGTGCAGTGTGAAACTCACGTTTATGCACGACTTCCTTTTATGCAACTTGCGTATGAGATTTAGGACACTGAATTTTTACACTTTCAGCTTCCCTTGAGTCCATTATGTCTGTATATGGTGATGTGCCACATCTTCTTGACTGGACTTCGTTCTTATTCCATATCTTCAAGTGTGATGATGTTTTCTCCTTTTGGTGTGGTGCCCGTACTTTTTTCCTGCATTCCTTTGCTATATGTCCAAGCTTGTTACATGCGTAACATCTTACATGTTTCATATTCCTTCTGTAGCAATCAACAACTTTGTGACCAAACATATTGCAAGAAAAAAAATATCCCTGAAAGTACTTGGAATGTGATGATCTTTCTGTGTGATGATCTTGAACCATTCTTCTTCTACATCTGGCTACAACATGTCCAAGATTATGACATACATAACATTCAACATTATTCATCGGAGGAGTAAAAGATTTTCTTTGAAGAATTTATTTCCTTGGTTGTTGATGGGGTTGACCTTTCATTTTCTTTTTGAGCATCTCAGATTTTGCATTAGAGTTCCTTGTATTACTTTGTGAACTAGATTCACCTTCAATGGATTCATGAAAACCAAGACCAGTTTTGATAGTAGGAGATCTTTGACTACTAAGAATATCATCTAAAATCTTAGTACTATCATGAAATTGTAAGAGCTTATCCTTCTCTTCTAATTTATCATTTAGAATATTTACCTCAACCTGAAGTTGCTCTTCCCCTTCACGATGCCGCTTCTTCATGTTTTCTTCAACTTTTCTTTCTTCTTCCAACTGATGTCTTAGTTCAAGAACTTCGTTTTCTTGTTTTTCAAGAGCTTGGAGTAGTTCTTTATTCTGCTTCTTTGATTCTTCGAGATCTTCCTTTAGCGAGAGGATCGTAGCTTCAAGCCTTTCATAATAACTGGATCTATCTCTAAGTTTCTTTATTGTTGTGCTTCTTTCATTCACTTCATCCTGCATCTTTTGACATTTTTCCTTGAATAGCTTCCATACCTTGTTTCCTTCCTCTAGTTGAGCTTTTAGTTTGTTAGATTCTTCTTTGAAGGCACATTCCTTCTTGTTCAAAAGATCTTGTTGATCTCTAATTTTGACTGTAAGCCTTTTAAATTCTGCCTCTATTTGATATCTTTCTTGTTCACCCATCAGTGCAAATTCAGTTGTTTTGCTATCACTTTCATCATCTTTAAGAGGATAAATAGATGTATCACTAGAGGATAACAAATTCATACCTGATAGATCTTGTTCATCTTTATTCTGAAGTGACTTTGAACCTGATGTGCTTCTTCCACATATTCCCCAATCCATACACCCACTGTCATAATTCTTCTGAGATGTCTTCTTCTTCTTAGGTGCTTTCTTCTTAAGTTTCTTTCCCATTGTTCCACGAATCTCCTTCAAGCGATCAAGCTTCTACCAAAGGACCTGCTCTGATACCAATTGCTGGAAATAATACTGGGGGGGTGAATCAGTATTATCAAATCAATAAAACTTTTTCATTTCCATACTTAGATACATATACACTACTTCAATTAAAGGAACCCTCATGTATGCAACTGTGTCTAATGCAACTAGCGTATATCTAGAATACTTATGATTCAGTTAATCCATTAAATTTTGATCTTTAGTTAGTGCATCAAAAATTTATTAACCATATGCATAGTAAGCAGGTGCAGTAAAACAAAACAGATCATCACACACAAGAAGCACACATGAACACCATGATAGAAGGTGGAAATCCAATGTGGGTGAAAACCACCTGCTGCAAGTCGCCTCTATCTTGTTTTAATAAGAAACTTATTTTACAATAGTTTTGTGTTGGTGCAGTCTTATACCAGTACACAAGCTTCTACCTGTAGAAGGCTACAACCTTCTCTTTTTCTCCAGACTCTCCTAGAACCCCCTTAGCTCTTGTACTAGCCGATCAACTTACTAGTACGTAGGTGCTGGCCATATAAAATGCTCCAACCTTAACTCATTCTCCAGCTACTACTGGAAGGGAGCTACCACCCCCTTAGCTCTTGTACTAGTTGATGTACTAGTACGTAGGTGCTGACCTACAGAAGGCAACAACCTTCTCTTTCTTCCTCCAGGTACCATGTTTCATACATTTTCAGACTAGATACTCCTGAAGCACAACACTATAATCTGAAGGCCATGTTTCATCCAATTTTCATACTGGATCCATCAATATCATTGAAGAACAAAACAATCAATACTAGCATCATCAATTTCTGAATCACTGGAACACTGAAACCCTGTCAACAACACAGACACCAGAACATATAGAAAACTACAGAACTCTGTAATAACAATGAAACCCAAATGCAACTTCAAACATCATACTTCATGATGTATATGCTACTACGATGAATCAAACCCGCGTATAGATCTATACATATTCAACCATGACTTTGCGGCAGTTTTAGACATCAGTCATACCCAGATCATAACAAATGTACAATAAAACATGCATCAATAATTCATATCTAGTCTATCCATAATCAAACCATATAAAGATGATTCATTCCAAACCATTTGATTCTGATCTATCCTTAGATCTTGTTCTCCATCAACCAGTGAGATTCCTCCTTAGCTCAGATCAAGTAATGCATCATGAACCCATTGTCTACATATTGGATCTCACACTTCATCAGATATTCAAGACTTTCACACACACCTTGCATAATTATATTCTTCTCCTTTTATAGTCTTAGGCCTTTCACGATACCACGGTCCAAAGCCATAACAAATCAATACCATGGACCCAATACTAGGGATCATCACTTCTGACAAGATACCATGGTCCAAAACCATAGGTTCAAATACCAAGGACTAAATATCATGAACCAACCATAAAATTTCCCATGTGCGTGCACTTTTCTCTGCATGAAAGTGCGTGAACTTTTCTCTGCATGAAAGTGCATGAACTTTTCTCTGCATGAAAGGAACTTTTCTCTGCATGAAAGTGCGTGAACTTTTCTGCGCTATAATTTATCATCTGAGATGAGTGGGTTGCCATTAAGTACAACATATGTATCATAATTCCAATAGAGTTTACCACCATTGGGAATAAAGCAATGAGGTGGTTCATTTGAAATTTTGTCTTACACCTACAAAGAATCTAGGTGTGAACAAAAGTAACATTTAAAAACTAATAGCTAAATGTTATAGATGAGATTATAATTTAATTTATCTCTCTCTCTCTCTCGTCGTCCTATCTCTCTCCTTCTCTCTATAGTATATATATATATAATATATATATTAAATATATATATATATATAATAATATATATACACTACAATGATATATATCCTCCATGAGGGCATATTCCTTGGTTGGGTGTAATAGTGCAAGGATAACATCTCTCAAGTATAGACGCAATCTCAACTAGTTAAGAAAGCTAGTTAACTAGTTAACTGAACTAGTAGAATCCCACAGATAACTATACAATCAACATGCACACGTAGAAATTTATTAAATTAAACTAACAACTAGTTCTAGTTAACTATAAAATCAACATGCAATCATGAGTTAACTATTTCATGTCTCAGACATGACTCCACTCATAGTGAAGAGATGTAAAACTCACGCATGCATGACTCCATTCCACCAATCTAACTGAAGTAATAGTAAGTGTGACTAAATAGGGAAAACATAGAGATTTTATACACAAATACCCTTTTGAAGCTAAGCTAAGGTGAAGAGTTAAATAAATTTGTTCATGAAAATATGTATCAATGTTAGGTACCCAATATAAAATGCACCTTCTAAGGAAAAAAAGAGGAAAGAGGGAAAATTTTGTGGGAACAACGCGCCCCCCCCCCCCCCCCGCCCCCACCCCCCCGGGGGCCAAAACCCCCCCCCCCCAACACAACCCCCCCCACCCACACCCCATTAAAATGCTACTAATAAAAGTGTTAGGAAATTATTGTTCCCTTCACCCTAAGAAGATATCACAATGCTAAAAATCAATGTTATGTGAAGGGCTTAGTGAAGATACTCACAATTTGTTTGGAAGAGGACCAATATTGTAGATCAATGAAACCATCCTCGGTCAAGCCTTGAATGAAGTGCATGTGAACTTTCATGTGTTTTGTATGTTGTCGCTGAATTGGATCTCTGTAAAAAATTAAAGTATTTTGGTTGTCGCATGATATGATCAGCAAGTGATGGAACTATATTCCAAGATATTTAAGAGTGTTTCAAATAGATAGCCTATGTGGTTACATTCACTGCACCCCTATAGTCTACCTCTTCTCAAGATAAAACAATTCTTGATTTATTTTTACTTGACTAATAGATAGGCCCTAATCCAAGGCTAAAAACATAGCCTAAAGTGGGCTTGTGATCTATACATAATCCTCCAAATATGAATCTATATACCCCATGATATGCAATGGGCATCTTATTGCATGTTGGATACTGTAATTTGCGCTCCCCTTAACATAAAAGGAGAATCCTCTTACCTTGCTTCTATTGGAGCTAATGTGGCTCCTTCATGTATATGTATGCTACTCCAATGGCATAGGAGATGTCTATACATGAGGGTCTAAGGTACAACTGACTACCCACCAACTTCCTATAAAGTATACATTCTACCAACAATGTTCTAATTCCATCTTCTAGCTTCATTCTAGATAAGAAAGGTGTAATTGCTAGCTTTTAATTGATCATCTTAAAATTTCCAAGTAGATCATATGCATCCCTTGACTTAGGTAATGTCATTCCTAGATTATACTAACTAATCTCAAAACAAGGAAAGTACTTGGGAAGACCTATGTGATCCAAAATGGATCTAGTTTCTCTTTTGGATCAAAGTATTCAAATGCAAATAAAAGCCAGATCAAGTTGAAGTGTTCATCAAGATGATTCCAACAGTGCGAACGGCACGTAGATCTGAGTTCAGATGAAGATGTTAAGGCCAATCAAAGTTTCAATGCAAACTAGAGGAAAAAGTCAAAAAGTCAAAAAAAAGTCAAAGTCAAATAAGTCAAAGTCAACTCTTACATCAACAGGACACGTGTCGTCCTGTGAACATGCCACATGTTTTGGATGATGTCGATGTCAACAGAGAAAGTGATGTTGAAGTTTTTGATTGGTTCACATGGGCCAATCTGCTGCTGACACATGGTAGCCCGAATTTGCCTAGTGTTGGCATGAATCCCAAAATTTTGGGGTAGGGAGGATTGAACCCCTGACCTCCCGGAAAGGCTAAGACTTCTCTGGAACAACGCATCGATCAAGCTCCTTTAGATCTTGTTAGCAGAAGTGATACATTTGTATTTATTTTGGTTAGGTTGAAACTGCCAAAAAAGGGTCGGACAGTCGGGGTCAGCCCCACAACCATCGGTCCCTTAACATTTGTTTTTATCGTAACCTCCGGACGATAACATAGTTGCAAACCATATATACATGTAACCATATTCTAAGAATATCCCACATGAGTGCCATTATCAAATGTCATGTGATATATATTATTATATTATATATATTTATATTCATATATATTACAAATGGTTTAATGGATATGCCAGAAGGGTCGAGCAGAGGTTTCGAACCATTGACCTTCCAAAACACATATATACAAACGACTTCACACCAATCCACTAACCAGTCTGTCAATGTTCGGGCTTCAGAGAAAGCTAGACCACCTTTTTTATAAAACATTGTAGCTACGTTCACCCAAGGAGTACGCAATTTTGTAGAGGCATTATTTTGTATTACAAAGGTGGTTTCGTATAGCAGAAGGTGGTTTTTGTAGGGACAAAGGCGATTTTGCTCATTCTAGGGGGTGTCGAGGTCATGGTGGCCAAATATGGGCAAGTTTATACTCATTTGACTTTAAATTTTGAGCTAAGTTCAGTGGTGAGGTCCATTTTATTATTTGAGACTCTAATTTTGAGCTCATGCTTGTAACAACATTTTGAAGACAAAATAAAGAGGTCAGCACTGGAAGCAAAAGAACTAGGAGATGTAGCCAGAAATTCTGGTGAACTCCTTTACTAAATTTCATTGTGTTGATGTGTTTAAATGTGTATTCAAATTGTTTATGTGTTTATGTTATTCACAATATTTTTGGTCCGTTGCATTAAGTAACATAAGAAAATTCACATATAGTTTATAATGCCTATTTCATTAACGGATCAAGTGGTATCAGAGCAGCAAGTTTTTTAATGTTTGAGAAGTTTGTGTGGATATTTGAATGCTTACTAGGTTAGGGCTCAAACGAGGTGAAGGAGACTTGTTGAAGAAAATCGAGATATTGGAAGGGTCTTTTCACAAAGAAGGATGGTTGATCAAACTCCACTTTGATCAGAATCCCAATTCTAGGATAGTTTCATGACAATATGTGCCATGGTGGAAGAGATGTATCATGAGTTTAAAAAGGGTAAAGGTGAAGGCACTTCATCACCTAAACCAGAAAATAAGAGCAGAAGAACCTTTTCTTTTTAATCCTCCGGATAAATAAGATGAAGGAAAAGGAGAAAAGCCTCCTCCATCTCTTCCATCATCACCATCATCATCATCATCATTGTCTTCTTCTCATAAAACTAGTTCTTATAAGACTAAGAAAAAGAAAGCCTCTTTGATCAAATTAGATGTAAAATTTCATTTGCCAATTTATGATGGAGAACTTAATGCTAAATCTTGATAATTGGATAAGGAAAATTGATGTATATTATAGGATGCATTAAGTTGATTCAGAAAGAAATAAGATCCATCTTTCTAGCCTTCAACTGGGAGGAACCACACTTGTATGGTGGGAAGGCAAGACACAAGTAGATCTCCAAAAGCATGGTAAAATCATTTCAACTTGGAATGAATTTGTTTCTGATATTAAATGTAAATTTTATCCATTGGCTTATATGAAACAAGCAATAATGAGTTGGAAAACACTACATTAATGAAAAGGTCAAAGTGTTCAAAGTTATACTCAAGAATTCCTTAAGAGAGCTTTAAAATTAGGCATTTCATTGGACTCACGAGAAACATTGTTGAAATACATAGGTGGTCTTCATAGTTATTTGAGGCATACCATACTTATGTTTAATCTAGCTAGCTTAGATGATGTATATGTTCAAGGAACTCATCTAGAAGCTAGAGGTAAAAATGTAACACAAGATGTCGGGAAATCATCCAAACCTATTGAAAGCAAGAATAAAGGTAAGAAGAAACTTAAGTGGAAGGAGAAGAAAGCAAACGTTGTGAAGAAAGATAAACCTTCATGCACTCATTGTAAGAAGGAAGGACATGATGAGGCACACTGCTGGTCATTGCATCAGGATTTGAAGCCTAAGAAGTTTGGAGGTAAAGAGCAAAAGAGTGTTGTCATTATTCAAAAGGATTTGGGATCAACTTCAGGTGATGAGACAATGGTTACATCTACAGGTATAAAAGGTAAAGATTCTAAAGCATCTACAAGTACTTCTTCACATTCTGTTGATAATGATAATGATGAGAGGAAAATAAATGAGATATTTCACATAAGAGTCATTTCCAAGCATACTAAAATTGATAATTTATTTGATAGTGGGTCACAAGTTAATTTGATTTGCAAATAAATTATAAGGAAGTTGGGTCTAGAAACAAAACCTCATAAAAAGCCTTATCGATTAGGTTGGGTGTGTGATAAAACTAAGGTACAAGTTACGAACCAATGTAAACTTCGTTTTTCTATTGGTTCAAAGTTTGTAGATGAGGTTGAGTTAGACATAGTCCCATTGGACATATGTGGAATTGTATTAGGAAGTCCATACTTGTACGATAGAAATGCTATCTTTTATCGAACTGAAAATAAGTATTAATTCATTAAGGATGGAATTGAATATATTGTAAGGGCTCATAAAATCGAAGAGAACTTCTCTCTCATAAATTCTGGATATATGAGAAGAATTGTAAATGCAAGTAATTTTTTTTTACTTATGACTATAAAAGAAAATGATATTGATAAACCCAATGCATTCCAAGGCTATAATCCTAAATGGAAAGCAAAGCTAGTTAAAATTGGTTCTGATTATGATATTCTGTTTCAAGAGCCTAAATGGCTTCGACCCAAGTGAGAGATAGAACATGAGATTTATTTGCAGCAAGATGCTCCATTACCTAACAATGGAATGTACATGTTATCAGCTCTACAGAATGCATAAATATGGAAGTAGGTAGAGGATTTGCTCGATCAAGGGTTTATTCGACCAAGCACATCACCGTGCGGAATGCCTATTGTGTTAGTGCGAAAGAAAGACGGTTCATGGTGAATGTGCATTGATTTTAGAGCATTGAATAAAATCACAATAAAGAATCGTTATCCTCTTCCTCGTATTGATGATTTGTTAGATCAATTAAAAGATGTATTTTACTTTTCTAAATTGGACTTGCAAAGCGGCTACCATTAGATTAGAGTTGTAGAACATGATGTATGGAAGACTTCTTTCAAAACAAAGTAAGGACTCTATGAATGGATGGTTATGCCTTTTGGTTTAACTAATTCTCTAGCCACGTTCATGCGAATCACGAATGATGTATTTAGGCCATTCATTGATGATTTTGTAATAGTCTATTTAGATGAAATTCTTTTTTTTAGTAGAACATGGGATGAGCATGTTAAGGATGTAAAGTAGGTGTTAGATGTTTTGGAAAGAGAAAATATTTATGTACAACTGTCAAAATGTGAATTTTCGAGAACATGTTTAAATTATTTGGGTTATATAGTAGGGGGTGGTGAATTGAAGATAGATCCCTCTAAGGTCAAAGTCATTGTAAATTGGCCTAAGCCCAATACTGCTACAGAAGTTAGAACTTTCTTAGGGGCAGTGCAATATTGGAGAAAGTTTATTGCTAACTTTTCATTTATTACATCTCCTTTACATGCTTTGACAAGTGTGAAACAGGTGTTTCAGTGGGGAGGCAAACAGCAGAAAGCCTTCGCCACATTGAAAGAAAGGATCAGTACAATGCTAGTACTAGCGCTACCAAATCTTCAGCATGCATTTGAGATCTAGACAAATGCAAGTGAATATGCCATGAGGGTAGTGTTAATGCAACAGAGAAAGCCTATATGCTTTCATTTTGATACATTTACATTAGCAGTAGTTAACTATCCTACATATCATAAGGAATTATATGCATTAGTTTAGAGTGTTAAAAAGTGGAAACATTACATAATGGGTAAAGAAACAATCATACACACACATCATCAACCACTATAATACTTGCACTGACAAACTAAATTGCAACAATCAAGACATTACAGGTGGATGGGTTTTCTACAGCAATTTCATCTTGTTATCAGATATAAGAAGGGCATACATAATAAGGTTACATATATGTTATCAAGACCAATTGTAAATGCATCCACAATAATTAAGCATAATTCAGTAATTCATGAAAGTTACATAGAACCATCTGCTCAAGACACAAATTTTAAGGATGTATATGCAACTTTAAGTCATGGCAAGTAGGTAGAATAATTGGATTATTACATAAAGGAAAAACTCTTATATCCTTTGGGAATGTTATGCATTCCACAAACTAAAAGAGTTAATATAATTCGAGAAGCACATACTTCTCTCATATCAGGTCATTTTGGTGTAAGTAAAAAAATTGCACAATTACAAATATTCTGCTATTGGCCATGAATGAATGAGACAATTTCTAGATATATTAAAGGATGTACTATGTGTGGTACAAGCAAGCTAGGTAATAGAAAATTAGGCTTGTATGCTCCATTGCCAATTCCTTCTCATCCTTGGAAAGTGTTTTCATGGATTTCATTGGGGAGTTTCCAAAGTCTAGAAAGGGTCATGATTATTTGTATGTAGTTGTGGATAGGTTTAGTAAGATGTGTATTTTGACACCATGTAATAAACAGGTCACAGTTGAAAAAACTCCAAAGTTGTTTTTTCAAAATGTATAGGTTCATTTTGGGTTACCCGCTTCTATTGTATACAATCGAGATTCTTGATTTGTCGGGAAATTTTGGTCAAGTCTATGGGAGTTAACGGACACAAAGTTAAAGAACAGCAAGGAATTTCATCCAAAAATAGATGGTCAAATAGAAGTGGTCAAAAAGACAGAGACACAGTTGCTTCGAGGATATTGCAGAAAACATCCCAAACTTTGGGATGAGCATTTGTGTTATGTGCAACATGCTTACAACCATGCAAAACATTCTTCTACTCAGAGATCTCCTTTTGACACTTGTTTTGGTTTTACACTAAAGTATCCCTTGGATTTTGTCTTTGGTAAATACCTAGGAGTTGATGGACATAGTGATGTGGACAAGGTGACCAAGTTCATTGAAAAAATCTAGGAAATTCACCTGGAAGTATAGGAACAATTGGAAAGAAGTCAAGAAAAGTATAAGGCATGACATGACAAGCATCGAGTTGAGCATAGTGTTCAAGTTGGTGATCAAGTCTCATTGTGCATCAGCAAAGAAGTACTACAAGGGGAAGGTAAAAGGTTGAAACCAATTAGATATGGTCCTTTTAAAATGCTTTATAAAATTGGCGAAAATGCTTTCTTCCTAGATCTACAAGCTTATATGTAGATCTATTCTGTCGTAAATGTTGAAAACTTGTGATTGTATGAGCCTTTGTTGATTGATGATCCCCAAGAGCAAGGTCAGTTACCTTCCATTATAGATCTTCTACCCAAATATCTCAGTGAGCTACTGGAGGACACAGTTCTTGACAAGAGGATAAGGACTTCGTGACGGGGAGATGTTGAATATCCTCAAGTTGGACTCAAAGGTAAAAATCCAAGTAAATCATGATGGATAGAGATTGGAAAAATGAAGGAATTTTACCCTCACTTACTCGATAGCTAAAACCAACTTTTGGTAGTCCAAAAGCTTCTAGTGGGGAGGCGTGATCCAAAATGGATCCAGTTTTTCCTCCGGATCAAAGTAGTCAAATGTATATGAAAGTAGGATCAAGTCGATGTGCTCGATGAGAAGATTCAAATGGTGTGAATGGCACGTAAATCCAGGTTTGGATGAAGAAGTTAAATCCGGTCAAAGTTTCAACAAAAACTAGGGAAAAAAGTCAAAAAGTCAAAGTTAAAGGAAAGTCAAAGTCAAGCAGGTCAATAGTCAATGATTATGTTAGTAGGACACATGTCGTCCCGAGAACGTGGGACATGTTTTCAATGATGTTGATGTCAATAGAGAAAGTGACGTGGTAGTTTTTTAATGGTTCACATGGGCCAATCTGGTGTTGACATGTGGCAGCCCAGATTTTCCCAATGTTAGCATGAATCCCAAAATTTTGGGGGCCAAGGAGGATCAAACCCCTGACCTCCCGAAATGTCTTAGACTTTGTCAGAGCAATGCACTCATTAGGCTCCTTTGGATCTTGTTATCAGAAGTGATACATTTGTATTTATTGTGGTTAGGTTGAAATTGCCAGAAAATGGTTGGACGGTCGGGGTCAACCCCATGACCTCCAGTCGCTTAACATTTGTTGTTAACATAATCACCATACTACACCATAGTCGCAAACCATATATATGTGTAACAGGATATGGAGGGAGGGTCGGGTGAAGGTTTCGAACCACCGACCTTCCAAAACACATATATACAAACGGCTTCACATAAATCTGCTAACCACTGTGTCAATGCTCGGGCTTGAGAGAAAGCCGAACCACCATTATTATAAACCATTGTAGGTACATCTACCCAACGAGCGCGTGGTTTTGCGGAGGAAATATTTTGTATTATAGAGGTGGTTTTGAACACTAGAAGGTGGTTTTTGTAGGGATAGAGGTGGTTTTGCTCATTCTAGGGGGTCTGGAGGTGACAATGGCCAAATATGGGCAATTTTATACTCATTTGACTCGAAATTTCAATCTGAATTTAGTGGTGAGGTCCATTTTCTTATTTGAGACTCTATTTTTGAGCTCATGCTTGTAACAACATTTTGAAGACAAAATAAAGAGGGCAGCACTAGAAGCAAAAGGACCAGGAGACGTAGCTAGAAAGCCTGGTGAACACCTTTATTAAATTTGGTTGTGTTGATGTGTTTAAATGTGTGTTCAAATTGTTTATGTGTTTATGTTATTCACAATCCTTTCAATCTGTTGCATTAATTAACATAAGTGAATTCATACATAGTCTATAATTCCTTTTTCATTAATAGATCACTATGTCAATCATGGAGATCATGTTATGTAGAGAAAAATTGACAACAATAATTGTTGAGGGTGAACTACGTGTGATAAGTATTTTTTTTACATACATTACAATCAATAGCAGTGAATGAGATTTCCTCATAATATAAACAATTGGATCAAACTTACGACATTGGAAACCCTGGGAGAGAAGGTATGAGTCAATCTTTGTACACCATTCATGAGGTGCCTATTTGAGGCCCTACAAATATCACTTCATCCTGTACACTAATTATGTGTCTTGAATATATCCTTCAGGTTACTCCATATAGATATCTTCATTAATATCACCATGAAGAAATGGGTTCTTCACATCCATGTGGTGAACCGCCCACTTCTTTTCTACTACAATTGCAAGAGATATACTAATGGAATCCATTTTTTCCATTAGTGTAGATGTCTCATCATAATTAATTCCATGTAGCTAAGAAAAACCTTTATCTACCATCTAGGATTTATACTTTTTGATCATTCTATTTCTTGCTCTCTTTTTTGTACTTCCATTTAAAATTAATAAATTATCGACCTACTTGAAGTGGAACCACATCCCATATCTAGTTCGAAATGAACAATTCACATTCATCATTCATTGATGCTTCTATGTTGGGATTTACTTGAGCATGTTCATAAGATTTAGGATTAGAACCTAATGCCACATAGAAGCACATGGGCATGCATGGGTTCATAGTCGTAAGTGAATGCAAGGCTTCTTCAACTTGAGATATCGTTTTGGTACCATTTAAGAGATCACTCATGAGGTGCCACCTTTATGCCAAAGGTGGTGGGGAATATGAATATTTTGTGACCAAATGATTAGGTTCAGAATTTTGATTTGAACTACATGAAGAATGATCATCTCAAAGACTAACATTTAGAAGTGGCAAAGGTTGTGTGGTAGGTTCCTCTGGATTTGTGTGTCTATGATCTTCTTAAAAAAATATGTTCCTCTTAATAATGAGTTATTATGTGGCATGATATAGTAACATATACCCTTTTACTCCATCTCAATATATAATTTATATGCACTCCTTACTATATGACTCTAAAGCCTTTCACTTATCCAATGGAATTTGAGCCCATGCTCGTGATCCAATGATATGGAAGTGGGTGACTTGTTTCTTACTGCACTAGGCCTCATAATGAGTTTTCCCTTCATAGATTTGTGTGGTACTCTATTATAGATGTAAATGGGATATTTTATTGCTTCAACCCATAAACTTGAAGGTATTGACCTTGTGCAGAACATTTAGTTAGCCATTTCTTTTTTTTCTTTTCAGTGTACAACACTATGTGTTGCATTTGAATACCTAGATCTAAACAAATTCTTTCCATGTATTTTTTCACATATTCATCCCTATTATTTGTGCAGAACATTTTGCTTCCTTTTATAACATGTTCTTTGCATGTGCTTGAAAGTCCTTCAAACATACAAAGACCTCTAACTTGGATCTAATAAAATAGACCCATGTATAGTGTCACAAGTCTTATATTAATTTAAGAACATACCTCGCCTCACTCATATATGGTTTGGGAAAAGGTACAATGATATCACTGTGCAAAATCTTGAGGGTTGATGATGCCCTTGTTGGCTTTACTCTCTTGAACTTTTCCTCTGCATCTTCTCCAATAATGCAACCAAGGAAAAGTCCTTTGAAAATTGAATGTAGGGAACCTCTACAACCATTCCTTCTCCACTAAGCTACTAGATGTACCCGTAATTGGAACACCTGAATATTTCATGCCATATTAGACTCTCTTGGTTTTCATGTGTTAGTAACGTAAATAAATAAGATTAGAAACAAATTTTGAAAAGTAACACAACCTTGCAAAATGATTTTATTTAGCTACAAAAATTGTAGAGTCATCTATCATCTTGAAGATGGTAACAACCTTAGGTGTAATTCCACCCTCTTTCCTTGGGAAAAATGCATTATCTAATAGAGTGAAACATAGGATAACTATGGTACATGCAATACATACTAAAATTTGCCATTGTCCATAATTATTCATCTTTTTCCATGTACATGGATAGGATTATTATCTCCTGTTAGTATGGGAGGATCAAAACATGTTTCCATGGTCAAAAAAAAAATCTTTAGGCACCAATATGGCATGATAGCCTACTATTAATAATGTAAGAATATGAATAATATGAAATTGATAAAATTTCATGAGATTTACCTCAACCATTTGATTATTTCTCCCTCTTTGGCATCTTGGGAAACATAATATTCAAGATTATGTTGTTAGAGTGTTTGTGCCATGATGTCAGTCTACTTCTTGCACGCAGATTCGAGATGAAAGCCTCAATTGTAGTAAGTGAAATTTTTATTTTCCTTCTTCGATGTCCATTTTCCGAGTTATAAGGACCATCATTAGATCGAGAATTTAATCATTTTCGATTATCATTCCCCTTATTCCCATTATTATTCTTCTTGCACTTGTTGCTTCCCTGAGCAGCAAGTGCATACGTATTAGAACTCTTGTGGGTTCCCATTTTGAAAAGTTTTTCATGTTCTTGCATGATAGAATCAATGAAAGATTCCATCGATGGCATATTCCAAGTTGCACCTATAATTAATATTGAAGCATTGAAAGAAGAAATAAAAATGGAGTATTCTAGTATATGCTTCGAGAGGATCGAGAGAATAAGTTGTTTCTCTTTCTTTCCAATATTGCATTCCTTTAGCTCTTGAGGTAGTGACTTGAACTTCATGAAGAAGTCCTGTAGGATTTCAAAATTTCTCAGGATCAAATATATGAGTTCATTCTCCAACTCATGTCCATAGATCATGTCCTGCTTCCAAAAGAGACTCTTAGGGGTTGTCCAAACTTCATTGAGAGTGGTGGTGGACTCTATGTGAAAGAGTAGATCTAGAGAAATGGATAAAAAAAGATTCCCATATGTTTCATCCATTATGTTGAATTATTTTTTCTTCTCAAGAGCTTCATTTGGCTCGACTTCATTGCCCATAGAGATTCCAATTATTTCTTAGAAGAAGAAGGATTCATTTCTCCCATTCATGCGAGTTGAATAATGTAAGAATTAGTTAGTGTTGAAACTATAGAGACTAATCCATATTCGTTGATATTCAATATACAATATTTGCAAATACAGGTGTACTCTTCTTCACCACCAACCATGCTCTTATACCATGTGATATTTCATGTTATGCTTGCAAGTAATCTAGGTGGAAACATAAGTAACTATTGTAAGCTAATAACTAAAGAATAGAAAAGAGATTAGAATTCAATTTCTCCCTATATCTTTATATCAAAAAGTTAAGTATAATATAATGATATATAGCATCCATAAGGACATGCACCTTAGTTGGGTGTCATATTGAATGGGAAATATTTCTCAAGTATAGGCCTAGTTAACTAGTAAAATACACTAGTTAACTAGTCAAATGAACTATAATTTTCTCATAGGTAACTAGAGAATAAACATGGATAAACATTGAAGTCAAAAAGAGAATAAACATGAAATCATCAGCTAATGATTTCATGGTTCATGCATAACTCCACTTATAATAAAGATAAGTAAAACTCATGCATGAAAGACTCCACTCCACTAATCTGACCGAAATACAATTAAATGTGACTAAATAGAAAAAATATATAAAGGTATTATGCATCATCTAATCAACTTTTCATTAAAATCATCCCTCACGAGTCTTCTAGATATGTTACCTCAAAGCATTCTAAAAATGTTACCTCAAAATTGTATGAGGTATTGGAAAATGAGAGTTTGGACATTCTCCATTCCCATAGATCTCCTCCAAAGAGAAAGTTATTCTACTACATATTCCTTTCTCCAGCCATTTCTATATAGTGTTATTGATTCTCATGTTTTCTTCGAGTAAATAAATTTAGGAAAATACATTTTCATTTTTTATTATTTTCTTTTGTCATTAGGATCATTTCAGTAAATTAATTTAGATTGAGTTGTCTTTATAAGTGGTTTTAGTTCTTATAAAATAAGGTATTTTGGTGATGGATATAACGCATTGGGTTTTTAATTATTTCATTTGCTAATAGAATTAGATTTTCTTATTTTGGACAGAATTGTATAGCTTGTTATGCAATTTCTATCCATTTTTCCAGGATGGGTAGGAAATGGGCTATGCACAAATCTGATCAATGTTTTACGATATGTAATTTCTCCCAGGAGTTGCTCCAGTTAAACTAGTATTGATTCAAACATGAGGCTTTATAGATAAAATATACTATTTTACTCTTATTGATGTGAATGCGAATCTAAGAGTATAATATTTTCATTTTTCCATTTTTACATTTGAATGTGCTATTAACATTAATTATTCATTTTCACTAAATCCAATAAATATGGACAAAAATTTAAGAAACAAAATTCCATGTTTTCACACCCTATCACAGTGTACAAACTAAACGCTAATATGATATTATGTGGCCGGGAAAAATCTAGAATTGACCATGTTTATTTAAATTGAATATGATTTACTATTTTTACAGATTCTAAAGCCATCTAATCTGGATATAGATGACCTAAAATGCAAGCAAAATAGTTGCACTACTAAAAAAATTGAATAGAAACAAAAGATATTTGGGATTTTTAATTAAATCAGTATAATAATAGAATAATATTTTTTAATAGTTCAAGATATCCTAGTACTCTCATGAAATAAGATGTTTTATCTTCTTTCCACTTCTGTAATTGAATATTGGTGAGAATTTAGGCTTCCAACACTAATTTTCAAGTGTGTGTTATAAAACTACAATAGAGTTTGTTGGAGAATCTAATTCCAACCACTTGCTAGGTGTCAAAATAGTCTATTTTAGTTAGTCTAGTTTCACTCCAGTCATTTATTCTTGATGTTTCTAATGTAATATTATTTAACTAATTCGTAATACTGAGAAGAGTAATCCTCGGCTTCACTTTTTCTCTTCTCTTTGCCTCGGTTTGCTTTTTGTCCTTCTTGTAGGCTTTTCCTTTTTCTCCTTCTTTGTTATAGAAATTTTTGGGGACTTCAACCCCAATCACAAATGTCCATAAACTGAGGGCTCTTAAGTCCCTAAAAGGGTTGCTTCATTGCCTAAAGGAACAAGGTCAACTGATTACATCATCTCCCAGAAGTTCTCCACTAAAAACTGCTCATAAAAGGTCAAAACTGGACCATACTGAAAGCTCCATGTAGAGGGTGCGATGCATATCTCCTTCCCAATGTACAGGGTGCGATGCATACTGTTTTGCTCCTTTGTAGGGTGTGATGGTCGAAAATGGACAAATGGCAGGGACCAAAATGTGAGGTGGAAGATCATGGAATCTTCCAGAAGCTTCCCCTCTGACACTTGCCACTCCATTTTCTACCAAGGATGAGTAAGAGATCTTCATTCTCCAAGTGGAAGCAAGAACTATCAGAGAGAAGACACTAATCAAGATCCCAAAAGATGACTCACCTCTCTGTAATCATCTATATATGGATCCCTCATCACAGAGATCCAGGGGCTGGAATTTTGTAATCTATAGAGAAGTGTTGTTGGTATTCTGGTGTACATTCATGGTGTTGGGTGATTTTTCTTTGCTTGAGGTGAAAGAAGGGCTTCTTAGCTGGAGGATGATGCTGGGTCAGAGCTGCTCATGGTTGTAATCCTCTTGCTACTTTTATCTGAATAAAGCTATTCTTGTTTCTTTCCATATCCTGGTGTATTTGTTTATATGTGCTTATATATGGTTAATGTACATCTGATCCTACATTATTTGTGAATTTAGATCCTTGTTTCTTACATAGTAGTATGTTGCTATGATTCTACAGGTCCCTTTTGAAGCTGAGCAGACAAAGAGCGAGCAAAAAAACTCTGTCAAAAATAAGAAGGAGAGGGAATCGAGCGCAAGACTTAGGTTGGCCCTCTTGGTTCTCCTCTCATCTATTTTCATAAAAGGAAGCAACAATAGACTTTGATTGTTTGCTTCTAAGATAGCCACACATCTTAGTGGGAATAGCAGCGTCTGTGTCGACACTATTCCCGTATAATAGACCCCAATTCAAGGGTGTCCTGCACTTACGTCCATATAATATTTCAAATGGTCGAATTTGTAAAGATGTATGGTATCCGTTGTTGTAAGAAAACTCTAGCAAATGTAGGTAGTCCCCCCATTTAGATGGTTGTTTCATTATGTAAGTTTGCGGCATATCTTCTACTATTTTATTGATTTTCTCGATACGCCCATCCATTTGAAGATGATAAGTAGTGATGAAGTGCAACTATGTGCCTAAACCTCCAAATAAGGCTTTTCAGAAAGCTAATGTAAATTTCACATAATGACCAGAAATTATAATCTTCGGTATTCCATGCAATGTAAAAATGGTTTGCATAAATATGATAGCAATTTTCACAACCTTGTAGGTTGACTTTACTGGTATGAAGTGAGGATATTTGCTTAGCTTTTCTACTACCACCATTATTGAGTCATTCTACTTTTAGACTTAGGTAGTCCTATAATAAAAGTGATGGAAAAAGTTTCGCATTTTCATTCTAGAATAAGCAATGGGTGGAGTAATTCGATTGGGTGACGGTGTTCTACTTCCACTTTATCGCATTCTAGAAAGCAAGCAAAATACTTTGCTACTTCCTTTCTCCTTGTATAAATTTGTACACCTTCTGGATTTATCTCATATCCTAGCTGTTGTACATTGTTGTCCAAAATTTTAACTTTCTTCGATAAAAATTTATATTTCGAATCTTACATTGTTGGCTCTCTAATATGCTCATTAAATATAGCTCGTGAGTCACTGAAAGAGACCTCATATATACAGTTTACCTCTTAACTTAAGGTGTCAATGACTCAGTTCTCCTTTACTTTCAAGTGCTCGATTTCAATATCAAATTTTCTTAGGAAGTCGACCCAACAAGCTTGCCTAGCATTGAGATTGGACTGCTTGAAATAGTTAGTTAAACTATGATGATTAGTTGTTAATACAAATTTCTTACCCATCAAGTAATGTGGCCACATCTGTAATGCATGAATGACTGTTGTCAACTCTATGTCATAGGCTGGATATTTTTGTTCATGTTCCATAAGCTTCCTATACTCATAGGAAACAACCATACCCTCATGCATTAGTATGCCACCTACACCTTCCTTATTGGCATTTGTACAAACCACATAATCTTTGTTCAGATCAACAATTCTCAAAATGGGCATGGTGGTAAGTAAATGTTTGAGCTGATTAAAACTCCTTTGACAATCCATGATCCACTTATAGGTTTTTCCTTTCTTTTGCAGAGAGGTAATGGGGTATTCCACCCTAGAAAAACATTCAACAAATTGTCTATAGTATCTCGCTAGACCAATAAATGATATTATATTAGACATGTCCTTCGTATTGGCCACTCCATGATAGTTTTTATTTTCTTTGGGTCGAAAACAGTTCCATCCTTGGTAATGACATGTTCTAAATACTAGATTTGTTCTTTAAAGAAGTCACATTTATTGTACTTGTCACATAGTTGATATTCTCTTAAAACTTTCAAAAGAATACAGAGATTTCATTTTATGTTTTGAGAGTAAATTAGTATGTCATCTATCAAAATTAACACAAATTTGTCCAAATACTGATGAAATATACCATTAATGAGGTACATGAATGTCATGAGAGAATTACTTAGTTGAAAGGGCAACACAACAAACTCATAATGCCCGTAATGAGATCTAAAGGTTGTGTTTGCTCTATATTCTCCCTTTATTCTAATCTAATGGTAACCTGAACAATGACCAATATTTGAGAACAAAGTCATACCCTTCACTTGATCAAACAAATCATCTATACAAGGTAACGAATATTTATTCTTGAGAGTTAGTTTATTTAACTCACGGTAATCCATGCACATTAGCAAGATTCCATCCTTCTTCTTAACAAAAAGCACTGGATCACCCCAAGGTGATACACTTGGGTGAATACATTTTTTATGAAGAAGCTATTCTAGCTGCATATTTAATTCTATTAACTCCATTATGCTCATTCGGTAAGGGGCTTGGGATACCAGGGCAGCTCCCAGAATCAACTCAATGGTGAAATCTATATCCCTCTTTGGAGGAAGTCCCAGAATTTCTTAACGAAACACATACGGAAAATTATGCACCACAGATATATTTTCTAAAGAAATAGATTGATCCTTTGAATTAGTATATCCTACCTATATTTCATAAATCTATAAGCCTTTCCCCATTCATTTTGCTAGTTGAGAGGCTGTTACTAGTCTTAACTTGAGTGGTCTTAGTATGCCCTGAATTTTTTGCCTCTTTCCCTCCTCATGCAAGTATTTAATAGTTTTGGTTTATAGTTAAAGAGGCACCAACGTTTTAACAACCATTCCATGCCTATCAGGATATCTACGATCCTAGGGGTAACACATTCAAGTCTTCCATAATAGACTGACCTGCTAATTTTAGGGGGTAGTTGCTGACCTTGGCTAACACCCTTCATTTTGCTCTCATGGCTAGCTATACTAGCAAAGGATTTTTAAACATAACAGCTTGAAAACAACATTATTCCACTATTTTGGGACTAATATAACTCAAATTTCCTCCTAGATCAATTCAAATAGATATAGTTCGATCAAAGAATTTACCTTCAAATTCTATCATGGTTGGTTGGTATTCTGCTTGATGGTCCTCAAGGGAAACACTAATTTTAGGAATACTTCTTGCGACTTCTCTCATAGTAGTTGTTTCTTGAATCTATGCAATATGATCAGTCCCCTTGCGTTGTGGACACCTTTTTACATAATGTGGTCTTTCGCATCCCCATTACTATACTAGAGGGCTAGCTTTAATTCCACTTAAGTTCTACCTGACTGCTAATTTGTTTTGGACTCACTTGGAAGTTTGGATCTAGAATGATCTTTGTTCATATTCCTGCTGCTTACCCTTTATAGGGTCCCTTGTTTACTTTGGCCTTATTTCCCTTATTGTTAGAGGTAAACTTACTCCCATTTATGTCAGCCCATCTCTTTCCCACATCTCCCTTTTTCTTGTTTTCTTGATAGCATATTTGAGCCTTTTGTATAACTTCATCTATGGTTTTCAAGTTATGAAACTCGAGACACACTTTCATGAACAATGGCAGACTACTGATAAATCACTACACTTTCGCCTTTTCCTCCCATATGTAAGGAACATACTGAAACAAGGACGTAAAGTTTTCTATGAACTCATCCATAGACAACTAACCCAATCAAAGATTGTGAAACTCCTTTGCCTTTTTGTCATAGAATATTTTAGTTAAATATTTCTCATTAAAATACTTTTGAAAATTTTCCCCTGTTATTCTTTGCTCATTTACTCCATGTAACCTTTTTACTTCCTCCCACCATAGAGTGGCTCTCCCTTGTAGTTGAAAGATGGCCAAACGAGCGTTTAAATTATGGTTGTATTCATACAGCTCAACGTACATATTTATATTGATGAGCTAGGCTTCAGCTACCTCTTCGTGTTCACCATTAAAAAGGGGAGGTTTTATTTCTTGAAATTCCCCTTGTAGCTCTATTCTCTGTCCTTTCTCTGTTTTGCATCCTCATACATTATCAAATTCTTCCTCATGATTCTCTTCGCTCCCTTCTATTTCGACATTATTGGCTCGAAATTCTTGTTCACGAGTCATGTTTTCGTGCTCAAGACTACGAATTGCTTGTTGCCAATTCTATCTATCAAAAATACTCTTAAGAATCTTCTCCAGCTCCTACATTAGCCATCCATTATCACCCTATAAAAGGGCCATCTCATCCTTGAGTACTTTTACAGTTTCCATGGTTGTACTATTGGTATTGGGTGACTCTTCTCCCAACTGTACCCATACCTCAGGATTCATTTCTTGAAAGCATGTTGGTCATGTTCCCATCACAGGTCTGTGTGGTGGAATTCGAGCCCTCCTCATGTTGATTGCTTTCCCTTTCTTCCTCTGTGCACATAACAAATGCTATTATTAACTTATATTTTATAGGTCTTAGTTTGCAACCTGAGTGCTCTAATACCACATGTCACACACTAATATAAGCATAAAAAAAATTAATAAAACAAAACAATAGAAATTATGTGATAGATGTCTTTTTTGATAATAGTGACAAAATGCAAATAACATTTTGAATTACCATGGCGTGACTTCTACCTTTTACCATTACATTACGATTTAGTCATAATTAATGAGTTCAATTTATAGTATTAATAAAATATTACCTAGACATACGATGTTGTATGGTAATGTAGGTTATCGCTTTTAATGTTAACCATTAGTGTTAAATTTCCCAGTGGATTGATTTACTTCAGCATTCAATTTTTCCAAGAGAGATGACTACTGAGGCTCGGTGGTGTTATGAGCTAGGAGTCTTCCATTTCACTCAAGCTAGCCCTCCTAGCCTTGATAATTGCCCCTAATCCATGGTTACCTTGTTCGCATTACATCAGACAGTGGAGGGTGATTAAGTTACCCTATGTATTCACCGCAGTATTATATCCTCGACAATTCACTATTATGGTTTTTGTTTTCTCCATCACATGTGAGGTTGGCATCTATTACTCTATCTTTTTCTTTCCTCTGACATGGTTGTTCTATTCTTCATTTGTTGGCCTTAATTTTATGTTGATGCTTCTGATTCCATTCGTTCTGGCCCCATCAGTGTTTCAACTTTTTATGTTTGGTGCTAAGTTATGAGAAGGCATCCTTGAGCCCGTGTTGTATTTTAGATAAGAGATTTTAGCTTAAGGTTTGGGTTTATGGTTTTAGCTTCATAACTCTTAATTATTGTGAGTTTATAACTCTGTTGTCCTTCTACTAAGGTGATATAGGAGGGTTTCATCGTGAATAGGGTACAAATGTTAGAGTTTAGGTTCTAGATATGGCAGGAAAATCCTGGAGGAAAGCTATCGAACCTCTTCACTGGGTATTGTGCTTGGCTGAGAGGCATTCCACCTAGTTTCAATAGTTAGTGTAGGGTTTGTAAAGTAGTTTATAAATAATATTAAGGCAGTTGTTTTGTCTAAAATGCTTTCATGTATTTATTCTGGACTTTTACAAGAACTGGGTTTGTACCCTAAGCCCTCGCCACCTTGGCTTGGCCTAAGTTATTTAACCATGAGGAACGTAGGCCCTTGGATTAGTTTTTCGACCCTAGGATTTTACTTTTTTGTCCTATCATCCTTCTGCAAGACTGTGGTTGAGAAGAGATAGGCCTTAGTCATTGTCACGAACCCTCTCAAATTTGAATATATTTACATATTGTTTCACACTTATTATTCTTGTCTTGTCTAGATTAATCATTATTATCTCATAACCTATTCTAGATTCACTTTTTTCAGGGAAATGTTATGGTTAAGAAATTTAAATCTTAGTTATTTCATAGTCTATTCCAGATTCACTTTCCTCTGAGTAATTTTATGGTTAAGAGATTTAATGTTTAAATTCAAGTTAATCTCTTCCAAATTTAAATAATAGTGGGTTATGTCGGTTCTTTAATGGTATGCAAACCCTCACATGACTATATATAATTATATAGACTGGAAATTGGATTCTTGACCCCTTTTTGGTGTGGAACTCCATTTTAATTCCATATATACTTGTTATAATTTTCTAAGTGTATTTATAATACTTAGTTTCTGTTGTCCTAGTGATGCTCTTTAATATTCTGATTATGCCATTTCTTATTTGTATGGAAACCTTGTTTTGAGATATATTGTCCTACGATGGCAATATTAATGGAGGAAATTCTGTTATTTTCCTATGAGAGAAATACTAGGGTTATATTAGCTTTCTTTCCAAAATCAAAAGTTGTTATTTGTTTCTTCCTTATATGGCTAAACTGTAATTTAAATATGATAGTTTGTACCTTTCCTCTCTTGTACAAAATAGTAAGAAAAATTATTCTCGTTACCAACTTAATACTTTATTTTCTTGAATAAATAAATATCAACTATTCTTGTTCCTATCTAAAGTAAGTTTTGCATTTAGAAGAGACATTAAATCCTGCAGAATATAATAACTATTGTACCTATACAACACAATATTTTACTTATCTGAATAACAATTGTTTTCTAGGCAAGGGTTTGCTATGAGACCATAGCTTTTGCTACTCTTTTCCTCTCAACCATGAGACGATCTTAACCAGATTGTCTCCCTCCGAGTTGTTCATCACATGTAGGAACTATCTTTCTGAGACTACAATCTCTCTTATTACTATTGTTTGGTCCTAACCAGACTTAGCTCAAGAAAGCCACCTGACATCTCAATGTAGAATTCCCATTTCAAACCTCATATTTCTTTGCTCTTGATCTCAGATACTTGTATCCTTTTGATCTTTTCTTGAGAATAAATCTTCAGGAAATTAGCTGGGGACAGGTAGCTACGAACGTAACTAATTAACATGTGAGAAATATTTACATACAATTGTGATCCATTTCTGCATAACTTAACTCAATAAATAATTATATAACTTAAAATAATATTCTCTTTGTTGAGTTTGTAGTAATTTAAATATTTACATTCACTGGGGACATCACAGATTCCTTACACAAATTGAATTTATTTATTTGTATATGGTGACTTATAATCCTATTTGATTGCTTGCATTATATGCATTGCTTTTAGTCTAAATGTGATTTCTAATCCTATTTGAGATGGTTGCAATAGATGCATTGATTTAGTGTAGGTTTTGATTTCTAATTATATTTTCTTGCTTGTCGTAGACGTAGACTTTTTATTATTTTTGCATGCTTGCATTAGATGTATTGATTTCTATGTAGATGTTGATTTCTAATCCTATTTGATTTCTTTCATTAGATGCATTGATTGCAATGCACATGTTTTTTCCAATCATATTTGATTTCTTGCATTAGATTTATTGATTTTCATATAGATATTGATTTTTGATTTGATGTAACCAGATGTATGATGGTGAATTAATTTTAAAGTGATTGGATTAACAATATTATTGATTCTAATTTGAAACAAAAAAATTATTGAAAATGTGTGTTTATTTTTGTGTTATAGTAACTCAACCTATTAATATTGGAGAACAAGAGAGAAAATGTAAGATGTTTACTACAGTAGCTCAACCTAAATATTTGAATGGTTCACGATTTTTCCTGCACCTTTTATATAGTCAATATGAAAATATGATAAAACTAACAGGGGTGACAATAAGAATAGTAGAAAAAAATAGTTGAGATTGATCACAATGAAGACTATTTGTAATTGAATATAGTATTAGTATTCACATTTTCTATCATTCAACACAATCAAATTGTTTTTTTTTCTGAATTAGACTATTCTATTATGTACAAGAAACCAAAATACAATTACATTCAAGCTAACAGAGGGATCCTACTGCCAGAGATAATGACAGAGAGGATCGACCAGGTGTTGCCAGGAGACAGACTGCCTATTGCATGCATTTGGGACCCATAAAAATTTCCCACGTAGGGGAGAACCAGACTAACAGTCTCGCCATCCACCAAAACAGAGGACCAGACCCATATGTTCAAAAAAAATCCCACGCAGGGGAGAGCCAAACTGGCCTTCTTTCCCATCCCCAGAACGGAGGACCTGACTCCCAAAATAACCAACTCATAGACAATAAGACACATATACAGAATGACCTACCTAGACAATACGGCATGTAAGCAACCAAAGACGAGTGGACAAAGAAACCTGACCGAAGAGACCATGAACCAGAACCAGAACCAAGCAATAGAGCCTGAATCGAAGTGGTGAGCTATTCCTCCGACTCCTCCTCCACGATTGGATAAGGTCTGTAATAATCCTCATCCAGCACCTTGGTTTCAGCTTCCTCAACTGCTGCAGGTTGACGCTGGCTTCTTTCCTTCCATGGATTCGGCAAATCTGCTACTTTGCCTTTATCTGCCTGGGCCAAATTGGCATCTTGGGTCTCGTCCCTCGGAGGAGCAAACTCGGGCGGAGCATTGGAGCTGCCATCTTCCATAGTTTCATCAATGAACAGAACTAAAATGTGGGCATTTATACACTGGCAGTTCAAGTGACTTTTGAAGGAGAAGATAGCGGAGCCAAGGAAGGGAGCAGCTGAGTTTCTAGGGGAGCTAGCCTCCAGGAATTGGTTAGCCCGAGGGGGATTGGAGGCAGTAGAGCTAGGGAAATGGTAGAAGCAGTGACAGTGAGGGCAATGGCAAGGTGGATGGGTCTCCTCATCAGCTGGGCACCTCGAGGTTCCTCCTCTGCTGGTGCCCGGATGGCTCAGCAGACTTTGATGCTCATGGACCATGTTAGCAGGGTAATGCAGAGAATAATCAACCTAGACGAGCAGGCATGGGCTATAACAGAACAGGTCAGAGCCCGAATTAACCAGGACCTACAACCAAATTAACCAGGAATCATACAGCATGTGGACAGGGACACAGAGGGGGCCTCTGTATATAGACCTCCCATCTCTACCTCAGTGTTCGTCCACCATTAAGGTGGCCATCACATCCATCGTAGAGCCGAGTTGAACAACGCAGTCAAGTGAGGTCGGGGCTTTAATGCTCCCAGCCTGGCATCCTGTGGCTATTAAAGCCACCTTCCAGGAGCGACCTGCTTCTCTGTTTCCCAATTAAACATGGCGCGTGGTTGCCATGTGGCCTTCACAAGACCCCTGTCCCGTCAACCGCCTTGAGCTAGCTAGCACCCGCATCCGGGGGGTTGGTGTCATTTTGAACCAAGTGATTGCATTCCTGAGCTTGTGCATGATTTTTTAGAATATCAAGAGTTCCTGCCTATAGAGTGAGCTCGCTTTCCACGCCAATGTTGGCCAGGAGATCAGCTACTTTGTTGCCTTATCTTCTTGTGTGATTGAAGGTGATAGCTTTGTTGTTAGATAATTCTTGCTCCAGTGCTTCCAGTCTTGCTTCTAGCCTCCAGCTCGTAGCAATTTTTTTTTACATTTGAGTCATTCAAGAGGTGCTTGGCCATGTTGACTAGGATTTGGGAGTCTCCTTCTACCTCTAGGGGGCTAAAGTTGTTTTGCCTTGAAAGAATGAGTCCCTGCTAGAGACCTTCCAACTCAGCTGAGTTGTTTGTGTCCCATCCAATATTTCCATAATAAATCTGTAGAGGCTTGCCTTCATAGTCTCTGATGATTCCACCGTAGCCTGCATTCCCAGGATTGCCTTTCGAGGCCCCATCAAAATTGAGTTTGTAGGAGTGCTCAGATGGGGCGATCCAAGAGGTCTGGCCTATTCTGCTGCGTTTGTGTTGAGTTGTGTTGTAGGACTGCTTGGGAAGTTGTAGATTCTAGTTTTCCCATATGGTTTTCTCGTTGTCTTGAGTTGGAAGATCTTCCTTGTTCCATAATCTGAGCTTCAAGGTTTCTTCTAGATTCCCAGAGACCTTTCTCCAGATGACATCAATCAAAGAGTATTGATCTTTAAATATCCTTTTGTTTCGTTCTTTCCATATATTCCATAGAAGCAAGCCAGGAAGCAAACGCCATAGGTGGTTGAGAATTTCACATTTATATGGATGCGTTAGCTAGTGTCTTAATGTGTTTGCTATGTCATTTGGAAGCCTACATCTTCTCTGACTCTTGAAGCTTGCTTTTTCCCATAGTTGGTTGGCAAAGGGACAGTCATCCAGTAGGTGTTGAGTAGTTTCCTCTTGAGATTTGCAGTTTACACACATGGAGGGGCCATGATAGTTTCTTCTCCGGAGTTTTTCCCATGTTAGAATTTTTTTGTGTCCAACCAGCCATAAGAAGAGTGAAACTTTTGGCCAAGAATCTAACTTCCAAACTTTGGACCATATTGGATCTGTCGGGGTGGGGTCTATGCTTACAATTTTGTAGGCTTCTGCAGTGGTGAAAGCCCCCTTAGGCCTGTAACCCCATCGCAGAATGTCTTTATCCTCTGAGTATCTGATGCTTCTTCATTTTAGCTCTCTTTCCAGTTCGGCTATGAAGGGATAGTCCTTGTTCCTGGTTAGTTGGTTACCTTGCTTCCACTATCGATATCCTTGCTCTTGTTCCTGTTCCCAGTACTCCCATATTTTGTTCTATTGTTGGGCTTCGTCGATGTAATTGGGAGGGATATGTAGGAGCCCACTTAGCTTTGGCATTTGATTCAAGGCGTCCGTCCAGAATCTGGCCGTTCGACCATTTCAAACTTCCCAGAAACTGTGTTTCTGAATCAATTGAAAGTGTTGTCTAGCTGCATTCCATGTCAATGAGCCCTGGATGTTGGTAATGTAGTGTATGAGTTCCTCGTGTGGCCTGTTGTTGGCATACTTAGTGGTCCAGATGATAGCCTAGGGTTTTCTCGGTGAGGAGAGCCATTGCCACCATATTTTAGCGTTCATGATTGCATTGCTATGATTTGGGTCTCTCAGTCCAATACCTCATTTTTCCTAGTAGTGCAAATAGTATTCCATTTTACCAGAGCCCATTTACGATTAGTGGAAGTGTTTCCCTAGAGGAAACCCCTTTGTAAGTCTCTTAGTCGTTTCTGGACCCATTTGGGGGCTGCCAAGATTGAGAATAGATATAGTGGCATTGCCTGCAGTACTACTTTTATGAGCACTACTCGACTGGCAATGTTCAGGGATCTGTATGTCCAACGGTTGAGACGCAGTTCAAGCTTTTCCAGAAGCCTTCTCCAAGCGGAGTGCTTAATGGTGGAGGAAATTAGGGGGGTGCCAAGATAGTTGGAAGGAAGAGAGGCAATGGGGAAGCCCAAGATTCTAGCCACAGCTAGCTTGACCACTAGCTGAGTATGAAAGAAGAAGATTTGCGATTTAGACTTGTTGATATTTGTGCCTGAGGCCTTAGAGAAATCATTGAGAAGGGATTTGAATCGAGAGGCTTCCTGTACAGAGGGGTAGCCAAAGAGCATGTTGTCATCCACAAACTGTTGTTGTGTTATTGCAGGGGAGTTGTGAATGGAAAGACCTTTGAGCTGCTGAGAGAGGTGGGAGTGCTTGATGAGGTGACCTAGACCTTCAGCCATTAGGATGAAGAGAAAGGGGGAGAGGGGATTATCCTGCCTAATTCCCCTAGAGGGCCTGAAGGGCTGCGATGGGAAGCCATTGACAAGAATGGAGAAAAAAGAGGAAGATAGGAGACTCATAATCCATCAAACCCACATGTGGGAGAAGCCAAAAGCATTGAGCATTTTTTGAATGTAGGACCAGCTGAGTTTGTCAAAAGCCTTGGAGAGATCCAGTTTTAGAATCATACCTGGCTGCTGAGTTTGTTGAGAGAGTAGATGATCTCGTGTGTTATGATTATTCCATCCAGAATATGTCTACCTTCAACATAACCTGACTGTTCAGGCGAGATAAGCATTGGGAGGAGTGGTTTCAGCCTGTTGGCTATTACTTTAGAGATCACTTTATAAATGACATTGCATAGAGCAATCGGTCTAAATTTGTCTGGCACAGTAGATTCCTCTTCTTTTGGAATTAGTGCTAGAAAAGTGGAGTTGAGAGATGGTAGCAACCAGTGAAGAGCTCTTGATTCCTCCACTACCTCCCATAACTCATTTTTTATCATGTCCCAGAAAGAGTGAAAGAAAGTTGTGGTGAAGCCATCTCGGCTTGGAGCTTTGCCCTCTTTAAGTTGAGACATGGTAGAATCCACCTCTTGTGTTGAGATAGGTTTTAGGAGAAGTTCATTGTGCTCCTCAGTTATGAGTTTGGGCACATGTTGGATGATTTTATCAATTTCAGGTCCCCTGTCCGTGTTCTGCTCTTGATGCACCTCTTTGAAGTGTGTTAGAAATTCCTTCTTCATTTCCTCATGCTGTTCGATTCTTATTCCATCTTGCTTTTGGAGGAAGGGAATGTTATTGTGCATTCTGCATTGCATTGTTGTTTTGTGAAAGAACTTGGTGTTCCTCTCTCCCTCTTTTAGCCACTTGATTCGAGATTTTTGCTTCCATAGTATCTCTTCTTGTTTCCGCCTTTCTTCGAGCTGTGTGTGGATGCTTTGCTCTTCCTCCAGTGTGTCTACTGTGTGACCTTCTGTAATAATTCTTTGGTGAAGGTTGGCCAAGTTATTCATTAGGTTTTGTTTCTCTTTGAAGATGTTGCCAAAGATCTCCACATTCCAACGTTTTAAGTGGTACTTGAGATTTTTTAATTTTTGATGGAATTGATACATTTTGGATCCTTCTGGTGGAGTGAAGGCTTTCCAAGTGGAGTGGACAAAGTCCTTGAAGTTCTGGTGGGTGAGCCAGAAACCTTCAAAGCGAAAGGCTCACCCTGTGACATTTCCTAGACGTTGCCACTAAAGGGATATCGGCCAATGATCCAATCCTCAGTGTGGAAGGATGGCTGCCGTGATATCTCCTCCTATCTGAATCCAGTTGTCTGAGACTAGGAATCTGTCAAGTTTAGAAGCTATATGGTGTTTCCAGTTTCTTCTGTTGCTCCAGGTGTATTTTCCATTGTAGAATTGTTGGTCGATGAGAGAGGCATTGTTGATGAAATCTTTGAAGTTTTTCGTTTCCCGGTCCAGTTTGTTTCTTCCGCGTATCTTATCCTCTAGTTGGATGATCATGTTGTAGTCTCCTCCTGCAATCCATAATGGGTGTTTTTTGTGATTGTTCATAGTTTCTAAAGTGTGGAGGAGCTCAGCCTTTTTCATTGCGTCCTGTGGGAAGTAAACATTGGAGAGGAGCCCATGCATGTTGGTGCCCAGAAGATGAAAGTTTGCTTGTATGGAATGGTGAGAAGCATGAAAGTCTGTGAGGGATAGAACCTTCGCGTCCCAAGCTATGGCAAGCCCTCTCGAATCTCTTGAGGCATCCACCACTACTGATTGACAACCTACCCAAGCTTTAGAAAGGATTCTCTCTAAAGTGTCACTGCTACATTTAGTTTCTTGCAAGAAACAGAGTTTACGCTTTTCCAGCTTTATCATCTTTTTTAGGATTCTGAGTTTTCCAAGGCCATTTAGCCCTCTTAAATTCCATGAGATGAGCTTCATTACTCAACATTTGTGTATGGTTTGTAGTACTTCGTCAGCTTTGCGTATCTGCCTGAATCTACCAGGATTTTCCCAACTTCTATAGTCCGCTGGAGCTCCGTTTTCTGACCTCTTTTTTTGAAATCTTTGGTTCTGAGCCAACCATCCTAGTGGCTTCCTGGCTGTATGCCAAGTTGTCTTTGCTAGTATGCTTTTGAAATTACCACTTCCAGTTTATTTAGCTGGAGTTCTGTGATTTTTTCATAGTCCCTTTTTTTACATACCATTTCCAGTTGGAAGATATCTAGTTCGTCCAGATCTATGTTGTCCTATTCTTCCTCCATGTGCTGCACCTGACTTCCTTCTTCTGTCAAAGGATCCATGCTCTGGGATTGATCTGCTATGCCACCCACATCCATATTTTGCGTTTTCTCTTGTAGCTTTTCATGGGTGATGGTGGGTTCGGTTTTAGCATCCTGCAGAGGTTGGGACCGAGGGGGAAGATCCGAGGGAGGAGGGTTGGGATGAACATCGCTGGGAGCCTGAGAGATCATATGGTTTGGATGTGGTGAGTCAGAGGCTTGGGTTAGTATCTCAAAGCTATTACTGGTTGAGGGGATTCCAGCAGTATTGTGCATGGGCTTTTTTCGAGTCTGGCTCTTTTTATACGAACACTTCCGGCTTGGAGTTTTGGTGAATCCATCTTGGGAGGGAGGGTTGGGGGATCTGCATTGCTATTCATGGCATTTAAAGGGCAGTCTCGAAACAGATGTCCATGGGCGTGACATTTCCGGCAACGGAAAGGTACATGTTCATAGTCTAAGGGCTGAATACATTCATTATCATGGTGAGCAAGACTTATCGAATCTGGCAGGGCCTGGTCGAGGCACATGAAGACCCAAATTCGGGCATATGAGGTGTATCGCTGGAGCTTTGTTCCTTCGGCCGCCTTTATGTATTCCCCCACGCCATTTCCTATGTCTTTGAGCAGGCTTTCCTCCCAATATTCCTCTAGGAGTGAGTACATTCGTATCCAAACCGGAGCCCAAGTCAGGTCTTCTTTATCCGTGTTGAATCTGGCTACCCAGTCTCTGAGATATAATCCCCCTGAGTTGAAGAAGTAAGGACCTTCATCCATGATTCTATACTTGTCTTCCAAGCAGAGGAAGATGGATGTGAAAAACCCTTTTGGACCCAGACGCAGAGTTACGTGTCCCTTGGGTTTCTATTTTGTCGCTATCCAACCCCGTAGCACTTTCTCTGTTGGCCAGAACTCGATGAACTTTCCTATAAGGGCATGATCCCTCATGTATTGGATGCGTTTGTCAATCTTCTGACCTGGTAACTCTATTCTTGGCCTCTCAGCTGCAATGGGCTTGCAGGTATTGGAGGTTATTTTTGGTCTGTCCTTTGCGTTGGCAGTCCTCCCATGGTTATCATTTGTCTTGTCTGCTTGCTGACTCGGTCCTGTTTTCTTGTTCTTATTCACATTCTCTGCTCTGAGTGCTTCCTCATCTACAGATCCAAAGATGATGGTCGCGTCCTTCTCTGTCTGCATGTCAGTGATTTTAGGGGAGAGCGACTACGCTCCCCCCTGTGGGGTTTCCATGTTCCTTACTTCCGTGCCCCTGGCTACTCTGGCATATGCAGCAGGAGGTCAGGTCCTTGGTGGATGGATCATAAAGGCCGCTCTGCGTTGTTTCAGTGATTACAAAAACCCTAGCATTCAACCTTCAGAACCCGAGCTCCCTGACAAATCTAAATAATATATAACACTATCAAATTGTTACTTTTCATTCAAAAATTTTATTTCATCATTTTTCATCATTAAATTTAGTAGCAATATATATCATCTCAACAAATTCATGTAACTTGGAAAATATAAAATAAAAACTATTCTTCAAGATATAATTAGTAATATGTGAAAGGAAACTATTAATAATTGATTAGTTTTAAAAAAATAGTGATACCTAAAATTAAATGATGTGAAATATGAATCCTCTTTCAAGCTATTGAAAAGATTTTTTCCCTTCTTCATCACCAACTAATTACTAATAGACAATTACATGCACATATAGAAGTATAACACAAAAAATGTAACAGTCCCAAAAATTACCATCCAAATCCAAACATATAAACAAAAAAATCACTCCAAGCATCCAAACACACAAATCACTCAAAAAATCCAAACAGGGACACACAAATCATTCAAGACAACCAACATCGACTAAGTTAAAGAACATAATTATATGGTCATTTCAGGCAAACAAAATATATTGTAAATTTTGAAGTTTGAATTTTATCTCAAACATATATAGCATAATGATAATCTAAAAATATGAGATTGATGTCGTTAGCTAAACTAGGCTAGATCCATCTAGCCCCATATCTATAATGTGCCAAGAAAGATCAAATTCCTCGAGATGCAAACATTTCCCCAAACTCTACATTCTATTTTTTTATTTTTTTTTAAACCATATAACCTACATACTTATCATTTATAAATATCACCATATATCATTGAATTTATATTATTGAAAATTCAATTATATACGTATGTCCTTAATATAATACATATGTATGTCCTTATCACCGATGAATGGGGCCAACATCTTAACTTAAATATTCGAAATTCCACACCCATTTAGTGGGCATGGTAATTTAGGCATTCGTACATACTGTCAAAAGTTGTCCTTTTAGTTTAACTTGTAGTCATAGGAATGCTTATTGAAAGCATACCACCTGGAAAAAAACCAAAAAAAAAAATCTGCATACCTCATATATATATATACGTTGGACGTCTATTAAAAACTTCAATCAAAATATTTTTAGGATTGGGAAAGTTGTGATAGGTTTTTATTTTTTCAATTATTTCTATAATATCACTGCAATGTTGGCCAAAAACATATGTTACCAAGACTTTCCTTTATATTGAAAAGTGATGGGTATAAGCTATTATACTTTCAAATCTAGTCTAAGCTGGAGATAAAGACAAACCATGAATATCCAAACGATTTAAACATATCTTAACCCGGTCTACGTCAAAAATGCAAGCTTTATGCCGTGTATATTCAATAGGACTACAAATGCTCCATAGATGAGTGGATTTGATAGCAGCTTTCAGAAAAATAACGGGTGATTTTCACTAAGCCAACATGTTTATTAGATTAGTAATGTAGTTAATTATTATATTACGAAAGTTAAGGTATTAACATAGATTTATTTTAGTTCCAGATTTATTAAATGCCAGATGAATTTTTTTATATCATTTTTTAAGTGCAGAGAAAAATGTAGATAAAAATATTTAATATCTCATATAAGATTAATATAGTTTTATTTTAATAATTGAAGTATATTATTTTCAGTTATTTTTACTCAACATAAATATTCAAAATAAAAAAATTTAAATTCTCTTATATTAAATGTGATATATGAAATTAATATTCATATATATTAAATAATTTATTTAAATTTTTAGTGAAATATTTTCAAAAATAAAATAATTACAAATCTCTCGAATGTGTAAGATTTTTTTTTATTATTTTGAGTTATTTTATTTTTCAATTTGATATAAAATTGTGTAACTTAATATTGAACATTAAAATTTTCTATAGCTATTTTTTGTTCAAATACTTTTTTTATTAATATTTTATTTATTTTAGTGTAGACTTAAAATTTTTATTATATTTTCTTTCTTGCACTAGAGTTATTGATTTCTTTGTAGATGTTGATTTCGAATCCTATTTGATTGCTTTCATTAGATGCATTGATTTCAATGCACATGTTTTTTCTAATAATATTTGATTTCTTGCATTAGATGCATTAATTTCAATGTAGATGTTGATTTCTGATTTTATGTAATAGGATGTATGAAGGTATATTAATTTTAAAGTGATTGGATTAACAGTGTCATTGATTTTAATGTTTAAAATTTTTTTTATTGAAAATATCCATTGATTTTTGTGTTATATTAATTCAACCTATTAATATTAGAAAGCAAGAGAGAAAGTGTAAGATGTTTACTACAATAGCTTGAGCTAAATATTTGAATGATTGATGATTTCATCTACACTTTTTATATAATGAGTATGAAAATATGATAAAACTAACAAGGGTGACAAGAAGAATAGTAGGAAAAAATAGTTGGGATTGATCACAGTGAAGACTATTTGTAATTGAATACATTATTAGTATTCACATTTTCTTCCATTCAACACTACCACATTGTTACTTTGCATTCAAAATTCGTATTCCAACATTGTTCATAATTAAAGTTGGTAAAAATATATTCATGTAACTTAGAAAAATTAAAATAAAAATTACTCTTCAAAATATATTTAGTAATATATGGAGGGACACTATTAATAATTAATTAGTTTTCAAAAACAGTGATACCTAAAATTAAATGATGTGCAATATCAATCCTCTTGCAAGTTATTGACAAGATTGTTTTCCTTCTTCATCACCAACTAATTACTAATAGACAGTTACATACACATATAGAAATGTAAGACAAAAAGTGTAATAGTCCCAAAAATTACCATCCAAATCGAAAAGTATAAACAAAAAAATCACTCAAAACATCCAAACACAGATGCACAAGTCATTCAAGACAACGAATGTCAACTAAATTAAAGAACATAATTATATGGCCATTTCAGGGAAACAAGATATATTGTAAATTTTGAAGTATGAAGGTTATCTCAAACATATACATAAACATGATAATCTAAAATTATGAGATTAATATCATTAGCTAAATTAGCATAGATCAATCTAACTCTAGATATATAATGCGCCTAGAAAAAACAAATCCTTTGAAGTACAAACATTTCCTCAAATTCTATACTCCAATTTTTTATTTTATTTTAAAACATATAACCTACCTTGATATCATTTCATATTAATTCAATAATAGAAACATTAACATAATACATACATATTTCCTTACCAATGGTGAATGGGCCAAAATCTTAACTTAAATATTCGAAATTCCACACCCATTTATTGGGCATGGTAGTTTAAGCATTCTTACATAGTGTCAAAATTTGTGCTTTTAGTTTTATTTGTAGTCATAGGAATGCTTATTGAAAGCATACCGCCTGCAAAAAAAAACCAAATAAATATCTACATACCTCTCACACATATATATACACACTATGGTTGCTCGATAGGTGAGTGGATTTGATAGCAGCTTTAAGACAAATGACGGATGATTTTCACTAAGCCAACATGTTTGTTAGAATAGTAATGTAGTTAATTATTATATTACGAAAGTTAAGATATTAACATAGATTTATTTTAGTTCCAGATTTATTAAATGCGGGATGAAATTTTTTGATATGATTTTTTTAAAAGTGCATATTGGAAGAGAAAAATGTACATAAAAATATATCATATCTCATATAAGATTAATATAGTTTTACTTTAATGGTATATATATTTTCAACTACTTTTATTCAACATAGATATTAAAAATAAAAAATAAAAAATAATTCTCATATATAAAAACTGATATATGAAATCAATAAAAATAAAATAATTAGAGATCTCTAAAGTTGAAGAATTTTATCACTTTGAATTACTTTATTTTTCATGTTGGTATAAAATTGTGTTATTTAATATTGAAATTGAAATATTTTATGTGTATATTTTTGTTTAAATACTTTTTCTTATTAATATTTTCTTTATTTTAAATGTTAATTATCAATTTTATCTTGAGTATCAACGAAATTATATATTTCCAGAATATTATATTATAATATCAATACTTTAGGGCTGTTATAACTCTTTTAATTAAAACTAATCAAATGTATTTAATTTTTTTTTGAGTATATTGGAATTTCTTTTTATTGAGTATTATCTTACTTTTATTTTAAAAGAGACATGAGTGAAATCCAACTTCATCCTTGAAGGGATTACACATTTCGCAAATATTAACTACAAAATACACCTCTTGGTAGAATAGGAATAACAGATGGAAGATGGATTAAAAGTGACAAAATATTAGCAACAAACATAATTATGGCAGCCATATAAATTGAAAGGGATGATAAATACAAATAGGTATTGATTCATGATAAGAATCAAAACACTTGCCCAAGAGACATCTCACAATGCCTATATTTAAAAAAAATCATAAAAATTAACTAAATTATATATCGATTTTCAATTGTTATTAATTATAAAAATAATTAATGTATTACTTAATGAATATTACTAACCATGGAAATTTATAACCATCTTGTCAAAGAAATTCTTAACTTGTAAATAGTTTTTCTTACAATATGAGGGTCAATAACATGGCTTATCAATGGCACATGACACACGTTGATATAACTTTTTTTAATTAATTAATTCAAGATAAATCAAGTTCAAAATCAGAATTACCTTCACAATAAACATTGATATGTATATACTACTATAAATATAGTATTACAGAATCTCCCAAATTACTTTAATATATTCTAAAATAAACATGCACCTCCACCTAATTAATAAAAATGCACCAACAAAAATATTTTAGATAATTATGAAAAAATAAATATAATAAAGAACTTGGATAGGTACCTAACAGACTTCATTTCCCTCCGGGGCAAGTTGAGGCCACCTAGCCAATATATGTGGGGTAAATTTTCCTATGTTTAATATAAAATGAAATCGTCCTCCCAAGCTTAACACAAAAAATATCCACTTTCGTAGATTAAATATAACATAAATTATTTTTGTAATTCAATATTGCATTAATGGGGTATTCACTTAGTGAACCTCTAACATATCATGTGCATTCGTGGCATATTAAAAAATACCCTTGTTTTGACTACATATTGGAAAATCCCTCTAAAAATGACATTATTAATCCCCTACCAAAATGAACCCAATACAACTTCCCAATTTCAAAAACCCATAATATCACTAGATATTGTGTGTATCCAGTTTTTCACTAACATTTTTCAAACCCATTTACATATTTTTATTAAGTTTGAGCTCCATTTTTTATATTTTATAACATAAAAATATTTACCCCTTATATATCCCCCAATATATTATATGGTTTTTTCTTCATATAATATCCCCTAATATGGACCCACATGGTCTGATATTACTCACTCAGTGAAACCCATGTGATTTGATTGTGGATATTCTAAAGTTAGGTATTCTTCATAATTAAAATATATAATCCAAAAAACATAGAAATGACTCATAACTTCATATAATATCATATGGAAATCAAAACATTTATTTTGATTTAGCATGTAGACATCATTTACATAGAATTCCTTAGACATTATTCAAAATAACTCATAGGTTCCGGCACATCATCAGAATCTACATCTTAGGATGAGTCATTGGACACAGATGAAGATGAACCATATTCTTCTCTTACATAAATTACTACCTCATTTGAGTCAACATGCACACCCAACACTTGATGTTTGAAGAGTAACCTAGATCTATGAATAGTTTCAGTAGACTCCTATTTCAACATTGCTTCTTCTGGTAGCAACTTCTTCGAAATATCTATGGTTGTAAAGGGAAGAGTTCCTCTTTTGTTAAATTGAATTCATAAACAAGTATTCAAACATCCTCCAATTTTAAGAGGTATGTGAGGCAATGATTTATATTTGTACCTTTTCCTTTTCTCTTTCTGCCAATTCACTTATAAACTACCATCTTTGGGTTGTACACACCATTGAATTAGTGGATATTTGTGGCATTCCAATGTACTTCAACAAATGTAATATATTTATTTTATTTGATGACCTTTATAACCTTGGAAAACCAGAATGGTTAGCCAATTAGATATCCATCCGCTAACACTGCTATCATGCAACCCTCCTTAACCTTCTGTGCAAAACCCCCATAAATATCTTCCATAGCTTGACCTTGTGTATGTGATTTTCTAGAACTAATAAATATTTATTTTTCCTCTCCTTGTGGAGAATCAATAATACCTTGAGATTGTTGTTGTTCAACAATTTGTCTTTCCTCATTTTCATTTTGGCATATGTTGTGGCCAAATAAGTGGAGTCTTCAAAACTATATCTTCATTTATTCATCTTGAAATGATATCACTTTGATTATTGAGAAAAGGCTCCCACCAAACAAAATCAACACAATAAAAGTACTCATATGTATCTCTAATAAACCTTTTAATTTCTTCTAGCAATTAAGAATAAATTATACTCTATTATACCTTCATGAATTATGGTGTTCATAAACTAATTGTAATAATATTATCTTTGATGAAAATATTGGATGATCTAAATTCAAATTCGAAAATGTTAAACTTGATGAAAGCCCACATTCTACAATAGTTGAATATTTCTTGACCCATATAAGTGTTTTTCCATGAATGTTTTTCATACAAAATTGATGCTGGAAGCTAATGTCATTATGTTGTTAAATGAATTTCTCATCACCATGTTATACCAAAATAACCTTCGCATGACAATAGTTTCTTCCAAAACATTAAAAATATACTCTTGAATGTATGATTTCTTAATACATTCAATTAAAGATGGGAAGCTCCCAACATCCTTCCTTCTTAATGGTATTGAAAAACGAATTAACATCTGATGAATATGGTCATGAGTGTGGCCAACAAGAAGGAAACCAACATTTACCTTTCTAAAAATTCTTAATTCAACAAACATGTTTAGATATCCAAAAATAAATTGATTTTTGTTTTCACGTCCTTTATTGTTTAATTGCAAATACAAAACTTCAGGAAGAATACTAGACCAATAAGAAACCACATCATGGATTACAGTTATGGTCATATTTTCATCACTATGAATATTTGGAGTTGTCCAGTATACCCTTGGAAATATCTTCCCATTAAAGAACATAAAACCAACCAAGTGAAATTGAATAAAGTTATCCTCATGTAAATATTTTCATGTGCAAACAAAATGTGGCACAAGTGTTTTATTTTGGTCCATACCATCAATATTAAAACCGAGATATTTCTTTGGAATATCACCAACATAGATCCTTCTTAAGCACAGGTCTAACATGAGCTGAGATGGATCAAATTTCTTTAGATGCAAACTTATTTTATAATGCAAAAAGAAAATGTGTAATTTTTCATTGTTTAAATTATATGTTTTAATGCTATAGATATTACATAAATTAAATTTGTAATTCCAAAAAATATTAAAATATTTTCTATTAACAATTTGTTTATATAGACATATATATGATGTTGATATCTACATCAATTAGTTAACACAAATATTCAAATAATCTATTTAAATCATGTGTTGATCCGGATTTAAACAGAAATGCAAAAAATTATAGAGATAACCATAAACAAAAATATGCAATGGAAATAATACTTCATTTCATTAATGTAAAATACTGAGATATGCTTACAAAGAGAAAATGGACATAAACAGCTAGGGCGATGGTAGCTTATCTCTGAGAAGAGATGTGGTGGCTACATGCCTCTGAACTGTGTTACAATGAGGCTCTAAGGCCTATTTATTATTGAGAAACAATGTAAAACCCTTCACATCCCAAAACCTAACCCTATAAGATGAAACACCAAATTGTGGGCCTCGTTTGTGTAAATTGGTACATCAATTTCCCAAGATTGTAACTTTGGCATACAATCTTCGTTTGACGTGTGAAATAGCTCGTTAGAGAGATCTATCCAAGCACTAAAACTTTGGGAAGGACATCATTAGACCATGGTCCCATGTTGCCCCAATGTTTCCCAAAAAATGTCGTTTAGGGCTTGAAAATGGCTCCTGAAGTTCACGGCCCGAAAAACTGCTAAAAATAGTAAACTCTGCTACATTTTAGGAAACTAAAAAATTAAAAGAGATAGTTGTGGGGGTCCAAATGGGATAGGTGTGTGGCCACCAACATCCACCTGGATCATTCCTCCCCCCTTAGTAAGCAATGGTCCCCATTGCGTTGAGTTCCTCCATTTGCTGAACTTGGTCCCTGGTGAGTTGTTCTATAATCTTGAATGTGTTCAGTAATGGTGGGAAGCATGGTCAAGGGCAATACACATTCAATACTTGGTGCAAACGAAGGAATGGAGGAATTCCATGCTCCAAAGCATTATTTCCCACAGCCTTAGTAATGGTATAAGGACCATGTCGTCATGGTCGGAGCTTTTGATGGGCTCTTGTAACGTGTTCTTTCTATAGATGCAACTAGAATTTATTGCCCACTTGAACCTTGTTTGGTACCCCTGTGGGTGAGGAGAAGTTGTTCCTGTCTTATATCATGACTGTATCCCTCTATTGTTGCTGCTGCATGGAGGAACCCTTTGCGGGGCTCATGGATATGGCAACAATCTTCCCCTTACTTTGGGAGCTAACCAAATAGATGAATTTCCTAGTCCAGGAGATGAGCTTGATGCATTTCTTAGCAGTGATCAAAGTGGTGGTGGTATGTGTGGCTACCTCCAGTATCATGTATAATGAATCACCCAACGAAATGATGACAGCGCGAGGCCTTGACTCATACAAACAATGTCACCTCCATGAGTATGGCTAGCCTAATAGCATAACACAAACATCCAAAGGTGTAACATCACAGAAAACCTCGTCTATGAAGGACTTCATGTTGTAAGGAAGGTGGCACTGCTGGCGAACTTTGAGATCTTGTCCTTCATGAAGCCACCCAATACTGTATGGCTATGGGTGTGGTGTAGTCGGTAGACTAACATACTTGATGACCTCTACTGAAATAGTGTTCTTTTGGCTTCCACTATCGAAAATGAATTGTAGCGGCGAACCCTTCACTGAAATCTATGAGTGGAAAAGATGTCCCCCCTCCTCTAGATCTTCAGGTTCATTCTTCTAGATCTTGGTGGTGGCAACAGTAGCACTAGGCTCTGCATCAGCGATCTACTTCCCTTTTCCATTCCCCTTGTCAGGTTCTAGCTCAGGGCTAGAACATGCATCTGATTCGAAAGCCTTCGACTCAGCCATCAGCGACTGCTTGGTCCGAAACCCACTTGTGTTATGAGTGGGACTCTTGTGGAACTCACACCACTTTCCTGTGTCACTCTTCGGCTTCGTGGTGTTTTTCTTTTCTTGCGGCTTCAACGGGTTGTCTTTGGTCACCTCACCTTGGCTTTGTCCTTTGGGCTTCAGATTTGCAGATCCAAAGTCTTGCTTCTTCTATTTGAACTTTTACTCGATCTTGAAATTGTATCAGTATGCCGTGCCGAGTGAGGAGATGTTCAGGAACTCCATCTTTTGCTGGATGTATCTATGTAGGCAGCCGCAGTATTTTAGTACGAGATGCAGATAAGAATATTTGATACCCAACTCTGTGCTAAGGGTATGAAAAATGTTTGTGAACTCTGGCATATCTTGGTTCCTTCCCTATTGCAGCGTGGTCCACTCTATGTATTTGTCCTCATAGCTTTTGACAGGGTAGTACTGCTCCTTGATGGCATCCCGAAATGAATCCCAAGTGGGTGTGGCTGAAAATAGTGAGCCTATACTTTCATTCCTCTGCTCGTATTAGGTTTCCCACTAGTCCTTGACGTGGGGGGCTGCTTTGAGAAGAGTGAAAACAATCTTTTCCCGACTCGGAAATTCATGAACAAAAAAATATCCTTCTAGCATATTTAACCATTTATACACGACATCTGCATCTATTTGACCCTCGAAGATGGGGATTTCAAAATTAACTTGTACTTTGAACAGTGTGGCATTTCCAGAGTAGCTATTGGAAGCTGATGCATCGCCTCTGGGTAGCCGCTGAAGGATCTACGCAAATATATCCATCATCACGTTCCTTTGCCACTCGAGGGATTCTTTGAGCAAGATTTTGATAGGATCTCCTACCCCCTCATCTTTCCTCTCATCCACCATTGGAGGCCATCGAGATTCGTGGGGCTCATCTTGCAAAGTTTCGACCAGTTTAAGCCCTAACTTTATATCCCGACCTCGTTGGGGACATGCATAAAAAAACAGAGAAAAAATAGACCACTTTGATACCACTGATCCAGATTTAAACAAGAACACAAAAAATTATAGAGATAACCATAAACAGAAAGATGCAGCAGAAATAATACTTCATTTCATTAATGTAAAATACTGAGATATGCTAATCAATAGAAAATGGACATAAACAGCTAGGGTGATGGTAGCTTATCTCTGAGAAGAGATGTGGTGGCTACATGCCTCTAAACTGTGTTACAATGAGGCTCTAAGGCCTATTTATTATTGAGAGACAACATAAAACCCTTAACATCCCAAAACCTAACTCTAGATGATAAAACGCCAAATTGTGGGCCTTGTTTGGGTAAATTGGTATATCAATTTCTTAGGGTTGTAACTTTGGCACACAATATCCGTTTGATGCATACAATAGCTCATTAGAATGATCTATCCGAGCACTAAAACCTTGGGAAGGGCAACATCAATCCATGGTCCCATGTTGCCCCCAGATTTCCCAAAAAACGTCGTTCAGGGCCTCAAAATGGCTTCGGAAGTTCAGGACTCGAAAAACTGCTAAAAATAGTAAACTATGCTACATTTTAGGAAAATGAAAAACTAAAAGAGACAGTTGTAGGGGTCCAGATGGGATAGGTGGGTGGCGACCAACATCCACCTGGATCACGTGTTAAAATATTTTTGAAACCATAAGATTTAAACATCTTACTTACATGTCTTTTTTAGTTGTAATTACTTGACATGAAATTATTTCAGGTAATTTGGACAACTAATTAAACATGCATAGCATATTATTTTTTCCTTTATTTGAAATTTCATTTCTATTAAGAGAAAATATTATTTTTTATTTTAAGAGGGACACATGTCAATTCCAGGTTGAGCACGAACATAATTACACATTGCCTTCACATTGGGTTGTCGAATGGGTTTGTCAACTCAATAAAACTTCTTTTGATTCTTATACGAAATTTTCCTTTCACTTTTTTGCTCATAAATATTAATAAATATATTTTCATAATTGATAACTATCAAAATTTTTAAAATAACATTATGTAGTCATAACTCTTTCTTCCCCTTGACATTTCTCCCTTTTTTATTTAAGAGAAGCACATTTATTGCAAACCGTGATCCTTGTCTTGTTAGGAATACAAACATTTTTGAATTCTTTCTTCCATATCCTTGTAAAATATGAATATGTAATAAAATTACCATCTCCTTCATCACCTTGTCCATATTTTCTATATAATTTCTAGATTTCTCATCTTGATAAATTATATGGAATATGTATTGTGTCTTTACATACACTCTCCATGCTTTGAAAATAATTCTTTCATCCCTGGCATTGTAGTATTTCCTAATGGCCCATCCTCTCCTCTATAATGTACTTCTGAATAATATGTGGTATCTTTTTCTAGACTTTCTTGGATTGTTGACAAAGGAAAATTACCAATTGAATGCAACATTTTTAAATCATTTCTATAGAGCAGTGCATTCCCCATATGGTAATCATAACCTACTATTGTAGATTGCATGCAACCAACTAAATACAAGTTTTGAATGTCTTTATTCATTCATAAATATCTCTTCCTTTGTTCCAAAGAAATCTTGAAATACATATGTTTCAAGAAATCATGTTGACAACAACCACTTGAAATCCGATCACTGATAGAGCTTCTACTTGTGAAATATTTTGTCTTAAGCCTTGTCTAACTGGAATATTTTGGATTGATACAAAAATGTCTACTCCTACTCCTATATACAATGTTTTCTTCCAACGTCTCCATCATTTCATTATCATGGAAAATTTTAGGGGTGAATTTTTTACCTTGGGCAAATTAAGGAGTTTTAAATTTTTATTGGGAAATTTTTTTGTATCATAGTACATTGTTACAAATCACCTCAAATTTATTTTATAAAAAAGTAGGTATAGAGGTTAGCCGACCTTATTTTAAGGGATAGGGTAAAGAAAGAAAATTTAGGACTTCAAATTAGGAGTTACAACCTTCCATTCACACTAGTTTTCAACAATAGGTATTTATGATAGTTATTTGGCACTCCATATTCGGTGTAAAAAAGTCTTTTTAAGTTTTTTCCTTTCATTCACCCATATTTCATGGTATTGGGATTAATTTCGAGAAAATGACTCTCATTTTTTGGAACAATTGGTCCTAAAATAATAATTCATTTTCATTTAAAAATTCAAGTCTCTTATTGTTATGTCCATTTAAAGATTGAATAATTCTCCTACAAACTTCCAAGTTTGCATTTCCGTAGTCATAATCATATATGAGGTTTTCTGCAAACTTGTAGGATTTGAATTAAGAAGTCACAATTGAGAATAGTGGTACATGGTTTATTGGAAAGTAGTGAAATTTTAATTAATAAGTAAAGAATCAATGCACAGTGATACAAGTAAGTTTGAGTTTTAATTTCTTTTTGGTATATATAATAATTAGTTTTCTGATATATCCTTGTCATTTCAAATATTATTTAGATAATACATTTTTTTTAATCTTCAATCCCTTTAAAATAATTGATGTTTTATTGTCTCTTTTCAACTTCCACCCATTGTTAAGTCAACATCTGTGAAAAATTTAAGAGTCTCTATTCCAAAAATGTAATATGTTACATTCCAAATTCAATACAACCCAAATTCCATCATCTATTTTGTTACTTACCATTTAGCTTCAATGTATAGTGAATGTAAATTGTGTTTATACGAAGAGATGATAAAGTAGTTGTTACTATGTGAATACCAAGGTGTTGACAGTTTGAAAAACTCTACCATTTGTTGGAAGACACCCTATTAAAAATCAAATTTCATTAAAATTGTTGAAATTTTATGGATTATGTTTGTACTAGAAATTGATAAAGTAGTTGTTGTTATTCTTGGAATATTAAGGTGTTGGACGTTTGAAAAATTCAGTTGGAACACAATTGAATCAATTTTTAAAGACATCTTATTAAAAAAAATAACCAGATATATTTGAAATATATGTATTATCAAAACAAGTACTATCATCCAAAATTTCAAGGTTAAAATGAAAAAGGTCATATTTAAATGAGAGTTTAAGAAAATGAATAATAAATTTGAAACTATTTACTTCAAATAAATTCCATTAGCAAGATGAAGATGGAGGAGACATTTTGAGAGATTTTATATGCAAATATGTAGTGAAATTCTTATTTACTAGGCTGCCATAGACATCAACAAGCATTGACATCATATTCATATATATGTTAGCCATGAAGAGGAGTGAAATGTAACATTTTAAGACATTAAAAATATTGCAAACATTATAATATTACATGTGGCCTCTCTCTCTCGATCGATTAAATTTTCAGAGGGATTAAATTTGTTAAACTTTTTAGTCT
>APFE030830563.1:0-17916 GCA_000404065.3 Pinus taeda | reverse complement strand
AATCCAAATATGCAGTTAAAAAACCATTTTAACTGCTAAAAATCAAGATTTAACCTCATTTCTTCCGCCGGATTCCGTCACCGAAATCTCCAAAAAGTCGCATTATAGACAACTCCATATAAAACGAATTCAAACTTTTGGTAATTGTCATAATGATATTATGGGTGGTCAATTTGCATCTGCATCTAATACGCACCCATTAAAAAAACGGAGAACAACATAATGGCATTGGAATCTTTTTTCTGATCTTTATAAATGTTTGGAAAGAACACAATTTTCTACAACGAAATGCATTTATATATAATATATATATTATATATATATATATATATTATATATATAACCGACCATTAACACATTCTACTGCAATTTAATTTTAGAAAGAGTACAATCAAAGTTGAATTTTGATGGTGAAATATCTTAAGCAAAGGTTTAAGAAAAGAACCTTTAACATGTAGATTATTACAGACAGTTAAAAAAAAAACCTTAACATGTTTACTATCATTAACATAATTACCACATTGTTTATATTCAGAACCAAATTTCATTGAGATGTTCTACCACAATATTTGTACTCAGAGGAAAGGAATTTTGTAGGGTGTGTAGGAATTGTAGGAGTTGTGAATACGGCAAGAGGTAGAGGAGAAGTACTCAGCATCACAAGGGTTGATGCAGGAGCATCTGGCTGACAGGACAAAGACAAAGTGAAGGTGATATGGTCTGTAAAGGGGACGGAGGATTTAATTCACTGAATGGATAGCATACTTGTTTTTTTTCATTCTTCTTTTATTAAGTTGCTTAAGTTAATTTAGTGAATTGTAATTAGGAACAGTAGGTATTAGTTAGTGTCATTGTTTCTAGACAGTTAATTTACTTTTGTAAAAGCATGAAAATAAATTATGCTAAACAACAATGAAAAGTTCTGTATGAAGAATAACTGATGTAACCAATTGAACATAACTAACAGCAGTTAGTGACAGTTTGAGAACACTGTTATTAAAAAGAGGGACAGAACACAATGTACAGGTTCGACTAACAGAGAAATGAAAAAGAGAGAAGGATAATTTTTCTGTGCCCATTCACCTCTATAGAGTCCCAAATACTATGTATATTAATTTATGTGTAATTACCTTCATGGAGACTGTTGTTATATCGCTACCGGTTATAAAACGAAAGAGGAGATAACCAAATCAGAGGAGAAGCGTAAGCGCCCAGGTTGCAGGCGGGTTCAACCAAAAAAATAGACACGAAATCATTTATGTGAACAAACGACACGAAGCTGGAATTTACGAATCCATACAAGCAAATAAATTCTATAAACACCAGGTATGCGAATACATATATAGTCCACTCAGTTCCATAATTGAATTCATAGAAACGTAAAGATAGTATTCTGGTTCTTTGCACATTTACGTTCTGTTCGAAACAAAGAAACGAACCTAGTTCATAAATACATGACTCATACTTATAACAAAGTGGAAGCCAAACCCAATAATCCTTGACTCATTACCATAACCCAGCGACAGTGACAAACTACAGAAGAATCGAATACAGACAATGGCTCGAAGACCAAAGATACATTGACCCTACAATTGTAGCATTGAAGCCGAGCGGAAACAACTAACGAATAGAAACGACACTACCCGTGGACAGTAGGAACTATCAAGTTTCCATGCACCGAAATCCTCGGACAACCATACCTGTAATGACAAACAACAAATGAAAATGAGTGCTGGTAATACGAAACAAAAAGAATTCGAAAAATGAATAGAACAACCAAGATATAGCTGGTTAGCTTACCTGACGGAGGCAAGCCACAACTACAACAACTCCTCCAGGTTTTCCCTGCTCATGAGGAGCCGAAAACATTAGTCAACTGAGGAAAAAAGGAGCATATATAATTAGCAGAGAACAGGCCGACTTACCCTGAGAAAATTGGCAGAGGAACTGAAGGAGTTCGTCACCACAGTTCTACCAGGCTCGTGGAGAAATTGAACTCGGAACTAGAGAAACATTACCAGGAGCAACGCAACCAACAATCGACTGCAAGAATTGTGGGAAGGATAGACATCGAACCTAGAGAAAGACGCACAGAGACATGCCAAATTGATTACCAAACACACACAACAGTTGACACTCGAGAAGGAGACAACAAAGGAAGCGAACCTTACCAGGTTTTCATAACCTTGCCGGATGAACGAAGAAAACTTCCAGGACGAGTCCCGAACCAGGAAAACGGGACCATAAGCAATTGAAGCCGCGAAGACCAACGAGAGCACACAGCTCGGAGAACTAGGAAAACAAGACCACAAACAAAAAAAGGAAACCACATTGAAGCCACGAAGATCACCAAGAGCACACATCTCAGAGAACCAGGCGGACAAACCACAAAAAAAATCCCCACAGCGAAGTTGCGAGAAGATTGCCGAGAGCACACAACACAAGGAACCGGGAGAATAACGAATGAACAAAATGAGCGCGAGGTGGTGAAACCCTATACCAAGGCGGGCTCGTGGAATCCAAAGGAGGGACAGTTGTCCAACAAATAGAGACCATCGTACTAATCACCATAGCCCTCATTTAATTCAAAGCAGTTAATCAAATTGTATTTATCAAAAAAATCTGTATTGAAAATTATTACTTGCTTGTACACCCATCAAGTGGAATACGTTGACGACAGGATCACGTGGGCTGGCCCCATCAGTGGTATCAGAGCAGGAAGTTGAAAAAAAAATAGGAGATGGAGGTTCAAAGATGAGGACGTGGCAGAGGTGTGCGCAGAGTAGCAGATGAGGGCTTGAGGGAAGAATTGAGAGCCCTTATTGCTCGCTTGGAAGCAGTGGAGGCAGGAAGGAGAAGAGACCCAGAACTTGGGGATGACAGTGAAGAGGAGGCAGTAACTGCTACGGACGGGTTAGATGAAGAAGCCCCGGAGTTAAGACTGTTGAGACCGGTACTGTTAGCCAGCAGCAAACCCAAACCTGAGATCCCTAACTATGATGGCAGCCTATCCGCAGATGTTCTGCTAGATTGGGTAAGTGAGTTAGATATGTATTTTGAAAACAAAGAGATCAGTGAGGACAAAAGAGTCAGATTTGCTGCAACTAAGTTAAAAGGACATGCTGCTTTATGGTGGGATAATGTCTAAGCGGACATGAAGAGGATGGACAAGCTACCAATAAGGAAGTGGCCAAGGATGGTGGCAAAACTGAAAGGTAGATTTTTGCCTAAAGACTATCGGGTTGAGCTTTGTCGTCGGGTGCAGAATTTAAGGCAGAAAGGTATGACCGTAAAGGAATACACAAAGGAGTTTTATCCTGTAAACCTGGGGGCTGGTTATACTGATGATACTCCAGAGAAGACAGCGAGATACGTGAATGGTTTGAGGCTGGAAATACTAGATGAGATCAGTATTCTCTCTCCGCGGAATATAGAAGAAGCCTTTCAGAGTGTTGTAAAGGCTGAAGAAAAGATTAATAGGAAACAGAATAACAGGAGAGGACGAGGAAATGGCAGAGGATGAGGACAGTCCTACGACAGAGGGAGAACTGCCACTAACAGTAAAGAAGGTAGCAGCTCCAGATCTTTAGGGACAACAGAGAAGGGAGATTGCACAAGAGGTCGGCCATATCAGCGAGGAAGAGGAAATGGTCGCGGAAGGGGGACTAATGTCCAGTGCTACAGGTGCCACAAGTGGGGGCACAGATCCTTCGAATGCTCGGAAGCCGAGCATGCTGGCCAGAGGGGAGCATTTGTTGCGGAGCCTGAGGAAGCTGAAGCACAGCCCCAGGAGGTAGAAAATGTGGTAGAAACAGGAGAGGCTTTGGTTTTAAATAAAGTATTGTTGAAGCCAGCCAAGGAGACAGCTGAGCAGACCCAACAGAAGGCATTGTTCCAAACAGTTTGCAAATCACATGGAAAGTGTTGTAAATTGATCATAGACAGTGGAAGTACAAACAATTTAGTTTCCACCGAGATGGTGGAAAAGCTGGGATTGAAGCGACTTAAGCATCCCACACTTTACAAGGTGTCGTGGCTACAGAAAGGCCACCAACTATTAGTTGATGAACAATTCGAGGTTGAATTTCACATTGGCAAATACTAGGACAAGGTTGTCTGCGATATCATGCCAATGGATGTGTGCCATATACTGCTAGGGAGACCGTGGCAGTATGATCGGAAGGTGATGCACGATGGGAAGACGAATAGTTACAAATTTGTGAAAGATGGAGTCAAGCAAACGCTTGTACCCATCAAAGAGGAGGATACAGCAGAAGCAAGTGGAACAAAAGCATTGTTAATAGGAGGAAAACAGTTTGTTAAGCAGATTAAGGAAAATGAGGTGAATTATGCGATTGTAAGGAGGACTAAGACAGTGTTTCTGAACACAGAAAAGTCAGAATTGCCTATAGAGATTCAGGAGATGTTAGAAGAATTTAAGGACATTGTAGTCGACGAATTACCAGATAAGTTGCCTCCCAAGAGGAGCACTAGCCATCATATCGATTTCATACCTGGAGCAAGCCTACCAAATAAGGCAACCTATCGAATGAGCCCGAAAGATAATGAAGAGATTCGTAAACAGGTGCAAGAGTTGCTAGATAAGGGACCAATTAGAGAAAGCTTGAGCCCTTGTGCGGTACCAACAGTACTCGCACCCAAGAAGGGTGGAGAATGGCGGATGTGTACGGATCACGAGCTATCAATAAAATCACTATTCGATATAGATTTCCCCTACCCAGAATGGATGATATGATGGATTGTCTTAGCGGTGCAGCTTATTTCACAAAAATTGATCTGAAGAGTGGATATCATCAGATCAGGATCAGAGAAGGAGATGAGTGGAAGACAACCTTCAAGACCAATGAAGGGTTGTACGAGTGGCTATTCATACCGTTCAGATTGAGCAACGCTCCTAGTACTTTTATGAGATTGATGAATGAGATGTTAAAAGAATTTATTGGCAAGTTTGTGATAGTTTATCTTGACGATATTTTGATATTCAGCAAGACAAAGGGAGAGCATCTTCAACATGTTCGAAGAGTGCTAGAGAAGTTACAACAGAACAAACTGTTGATAAACTTAAAAAATGTACTTTCCTGTAGAAAGAACTAGTCTATTTGGGGTTTTTAATTGCGGAAAATGAATTGAAGATGGATCTAGAAAAGATTGTGGAAATCACAAATTGGCCGTCACCAAAGAGCTTATTTGAGGTACGTAGTTTTCACAGATTGGCAAGTTTTTATTGAAAGTTTATTAGGAATTTCAGTGAAATCTACACGCCGATGCTAGACACCATCAAAAAGGCCAGTCAGCCTTTTTGTTGGACTAGAGCAGCAGAGAACAACTTTCAGCTTTTGAAGCGGAAGATTACAGAGAGGCCAATCTTAAGGCTGCCCGACTTTAACAAGCTTTTTTAGGTTTGATGTGATGCAAGTGGGACAGCTATTGGCGCTGTGCTTAGTCAGGAAGATAGACCAGTGGCATTATTTAGTGAGAAATTGAACGAAAGCAGGCAGAAATATTCCTCGTATGACAAGGAATTTTATGCCGTGGTCCAAGCTTTAAAGCATTGGAGACACTACCTGCTGGGCAACGAGTTTGAATTATTTTCTGATAATTCAGTGCTGCAATATGTAATGTAGCAGAACAAATTAAACCATAAGCACGCCAAATGGGTAGAATACTTGCAAAGTTTCACTTTCATGTTAAAACACATTAGTGGGCAAGCCAATAAAGTGGCAGATGCCTTGAGTAGGAGAGCTTTGCTCTTATAGGAAAGTAGAATACTGGTGATGGGATTCGAACATCTAAAGGATTTGTACCAGACTGACACATACTTCAAAGAAGCCTTTGAAGCTTGCCAAAATTCCGTGTTGAGGAATACAAGTCCATGGTTGGACTATAATTTGTAGGAAGGATTATTGTTCAGAGGTGGACAGTTATGTATCCCGGACTGTTCAATGAGGGAAAATATTGTACGGGAGAAACATAGTGGTGGTCTAGCTGGTCATTTCGGCATAGAAAAAACTTTGGGGTAGCTCGGACACTTTATTACTAGCCCAGAATGCGCAGGGATGTACAGCAATATGTGAACAGGTGTAAAGTCTGCCAACTGGCGAGAGGACATAGTTAGAATACTGGACTTTACACACCACTACCTATTCCGAGCAGGCCATGGGACTCAGTCAGCATTGACTTTGTCTTGGGACTGCCTAGAACGTAGCGGGGGTATGACTCAGTGATGGTGGTGGTAGACAGATTTTCAAAAATGGCGCATTTTATCCCTTTCTGAAAAATTAGTGATGCCACGTATGTAGCTCACCTGTTTTTCACGGAGGTTGTTAGATTACACGGCCTACCCAGATCTATCGTTTCTGACAGGGATGTAAAGTTCACAGGACACTTTTGGCGCACCCTATGGAAAAAGTTGGGCACGCAACTGAATTTCAGATCTGCGTATCATCTGCAGACTGATGGACAAACGGAAGTGGTGAACAGGAGTTTGGGGAATTTATTAGGAGTTTGACTGGGGAAAATTCACGGTTATGGGATCGTGCTCTCGCTCAGGCGGAATTCGCTTATAACGATTCGCCAAATCGTAGCATCGGACACAGCCCATTCCAAATCTTGTACGACATGCATCCTCGGGAATACATGAATTGCAAGATTTGGGAAAATTGGAGCGGAGAAGCATAGATGGAGAAGATTTTGCCAAAGCAATGAACGAACTAGATGAACAGGTAAAATTAAAGTTGCAGGACAACATGTAGAAATATAAGCAGCAAGCAGATTCAAGGCGAAGAGAAGTACAATTTAATGTTGGAGACAAGGTCCTTGCACACTTGCGCAAAGAACGATTTCCTAAAGGCGCATATAATAAGTTAAAATTAAAAAAAATTGGCCCCTGCAAGATTTTGCGTAAATTCTCAGCCAATGCCTACGAAATTCAGCTACCACCTAATACAGGCATATCACCTATTTTCAATGTGGCGGACCTGTTAATTTACTTTTGTAAAAGCATGAAAATAAATTATGCTAAACAACAATGAAAAGTTCTGTATGAAGAATAACTGATGTAACCAATTGAACATAACTAATAGCAGTTAGTGACAGTTTGAGAACACTGTTATTAAAAAGAGGGACAGAACACAATGTACAGGTTCGACTAACAGAGAAATGAAAAAGAGAGAAGGATAATTTTTCTGTGCCCATTCACCTCTATAGAGTCCCAAATACTATGTATATTAATTTATGTGTAATTACCTTCGTGGAGACTCTTGTTATACCGCTACCGGTTATAAAACGAAAGAGGAGATAACCAAAATCAGAGGAGAAGCGTAAGCGCCCAGGTTGCAGGCGGGTTCAACCAAAGAAATAGACACAAAATCATTTATGTGAACAAATGACACGAAGCTAGAATTTACAAATCCAAACAAGCAAATAAATTCTATAAACACCAGGTATGCGAATACATATATAGTCCACTCAGTTCCATAATTTAATTTATAGAAACGTAAAGATAGTATTCCATTTCTTTGCACATTTATGTTCTGTTTGAAACAAAGAAACGAACCCAGTTCATAAATACATGACTCATACTTATAACAAAGCGGAAGCCAAACCCAATAATCCTCGACTCATTACCATAACTAGCGACAGTGACAAACTACAGAAGAATCGAATACAGACAGTGGTTCGAAGACCAAAGATACATTGACCCTACAGTTGTAGCATTGAAGCTGAGCAGAAACAACTAAAGAATAGAAACGACACTACCCGTGGACAGTAGGAATAGTCGAGTTTCCATGTGCTGAAACCCTCAGACAACCATACCTGTAATGACAAACAACAAATGAAAATGAGTGCTGGTAATACGAAACAAAAAGAATTCGAAAACTGAATAGAACAACCAAGATATAGTTGGTTAGCTTACCTGACGAAGGCGAGCCACAACTACAACAACTCCTCCAGGTTTTCCCTGCTCACGAGGAGCCAAAAACATTAGTCAATTGAGGAAAAAACGAGCATATATAACTAACAGAGAATAGGTGGACTTACCCTGAAAAAATTGGCGGAGGAACCGAAGGAGTTCGTCACCACAGTTCTGCCAGGCTCGTGGAGAAATTGAACTCGGAACTGGAGAAACATTACCAGGAGCAACGCAACCAACAACCGACTGCAAGAATTGTGGGAAGGACAGACATCGAACCTAGAGAAAGATGCACAGAGACATACCAAATTGATTACCAAACACACACAACAGTCGACACTCGAGAAGGAGACAACGAAGGAAGCGAACCATACCAGGTTTTCATAACCTTGCCGGATGAATGAAGAAAACTTCCAGGACGAGTCCCGAACCAGGAAAACGGGACCATAAGCAATTGAAGCCGCGAAGACCGCCGAGAGCACATAGCTCGGAGAACTAGGAAAACAAGACCACAAACAAAAAAAGGAAACCACATTGAAGCCGCGAAGACCACCAAGAGCACACAGCTCAGAGAACCAGGTGGACAAACCACAAAAACAAAACCCACAGCGAGCTGTGAGAAGACTGCCGAGAGCACACAGCACAAGGAACCGGGAGAATAACGAATGAACAGAATGAGCGTGAGGTGGTGAAACCCTATACCAAGGCGAGCTCGTGGAATCCCAAGGAGGGACAGTTGTCCAACAAACAGAGACCATCGTACTAATCACCATACCCTTCATTTAATTCAACGCGGTTAATCAAATTGTATTTATCAAAAAAATCTCTGTTGAAAATTATTACCTGCTTGTACACCCATCAAGTGGAATACGCTGACGACGGGATCACGTGGGCTGGCCCCATCAAGGGTGGTATGAATTGCCCAAGGATATGAGAAGTACTGAGCATCACAAGGGTGGTACGAATTGCCCAAGGATATGAGAGAAGAAATATTACCTTTGTTTCCACTTGAATGCTTTTGCAGATGTCTTAGTGTTTGTAAGGAGTGGAATGTTTTATTGTTATCTATTAAATTTATAACTACTACTTGGGCTTAAGCCCCTTGGCTAAATTTAAAGCTACTACATGGCTGAAGCCTCTTTAAATAAAAGGCTATGGTTGTTTTTGTGCAAGAATTTTTATGTGTATTCTTTTTTCATAGGGAAATGGAAGAACTCTCTTTTGTCTTTCTCTTTCCTTTTAAGGGAAGACGAAAATGAGAAGTGTGAAAATTTTTATTATCACTTTGGATCAGTTCAAAGCCTGTTCTTCGTGGGTACTATTTGTTGGTATGACCAGTATGCATCCATCTTAAGCATGGGTCTAACATGAACATAGAGAGGGATCAAATTTCTTCACTTGCAAATTTTTTTAGAGCGCAAAATACAATATGTTATTTTTCATTGTTTAAATTATATTTTTTAATGCTAAATAGTATATATAGGACCAAATAAAAAATTTATCCACAAAAGCTTAATGTTTTTCTATATATAGATATATATGAAGTTAACATCAACATATAAATTAATTAGCATAGATCTTCAAATATTTTATTTAAATATTTTGTTGAAATAGTTTTGAAAAGTATAAGATTTTGTTATAGCGGCTACAACACCCTCCAAAATTTTGGCTTGCATCCAATTTCAGAGCCTTCCTTGGTTTTTTCTTTGATGTTTGCAAACACTCGGGCTCATCCCATGAGCTTGCGTCGAGTCTTTGCACCCTCCTGGCTTGACCATTCACCAGACATCTTTTAGCATACTGGTCACAATGTCATGCTTGCGGTCATGTTCAGACTATGTTGAAAGTATGTGTTTGCATGTACAAGTTGTGTTCGCTATGTAAGCATTTGTCCCACTCACACACAAAGTTGTATGCAATTTCGTGCAAGTGTCTTCATGGTCGTTGAATGATCTATCTCAAGTGTCGCACTTGTCACTCGCAATCATTGGTCAGTCACACTGAACATGTTGTCTTGTTGGTTCGAGGTGTCTCGTCATAGAGTCGTGTTGAGTGTGTGTTTAGAAGGTCATGCATGCACAAGTTCACTCGATCACACACTTAGTAATTTTGCTAAAAATCTATCAATCAGACAACCCTCCAACAATCGGACCTCCGTTGAGATGCATTACGCAGTCTCGGCCCTCAGTGATCATGTACTGCTGCCCAAATTGCGCGAAGCTTGAGGCTGCCTCCCAGGTAGTTTACACTGCACAATCCTGGAATTGACTTGACTAACTGTCACCCAAAACAACGCAAAAGTTGATTAGAAAGCCATCTCAATCTGCGGTAGATGTAAGCAAATCTATCAAGCTTCTTGCTAGTCAACGAGAGAGTTTGATTAGGTAGTGACCTCGGGATTCACTCCTCCAAAAAACGTGCAGAAGCTACCAACATGCCCGCCTCCACTGAATGAAGAAATTGCGCTGACATGAAGGAAAGGCACCCACTGCCTGTAACTACACTGTCCCTAAAATTTGTGCAGTTCTGTCAAGCAATCCCCTTGCCATCCGACTTGCTTCTCATCCTCAAAACTGCATAGTTTTCTTGGGATTTCCTCTAGCTACCCAACAAAAAGCTCAGCCTAGAAACTGTGCATAAATGTCCTGCAAGCCAGCCTCCTAGTTATACACAGTTTTGGCTAGCAATCTCTCACAACCCGTTGTGAGCCTCTCTAGAGAATCTGCATAGTTTTCACTATCATTGTCCTCCCTACTGCCTACACTGCCTCCCTGGAAAATTTGCGCAGTTTTTCCCTCAAACTAAACTAGATCTCATAGATGGTCATTGCTATTCCAGACTTCTCATCTCAACCTCCCAATGACGACTGTGTAATTTTCCTTGACAGTGCCCCAGAGTCCACATCCCGCCTGAAATGTGCTCTGCGCAGTTTCAGAGCCTTGTCCTCTCTCCCGGTCACCTACACCTGAAAATGAAAGATGATGCATCATGGTAGACTAGGAGATTTCTGGATTTGATGTCGTCTCATTATGAGTGATTGTAGATATAGGTACATGGATGAGACATGGCGCAACGAAAAACGGGATGAACAAGGAGCGCATGTTAGGAGACTTGTTCACGAACTGATGAACACATGAAGCATGCCAAGTTCTAGCGAATGGGAATCCCACACCAAACGATGTGAGGTCTAGTTGGGACTTCACACCAAGGATATCCCTTGAATGTTGGTGGATCTAGCACTGTCTTGGCGCTAGAAGGGGGCTAGATGACAAGCTGAGCCTATTACATATGGTTTGAATTTCTTATGAAATGGATCATACACAATTCGTGCTCCTGTGGTGTTTCTCTCATTTCTCCCTCAATCATCTATAATCCCCGATGAGCTTCTCTATCACTTATCCTTGTTAAAGTTTGATGGTGAGGACAGAACATCCGTAACCAAGCACATTTTTTATTTTCTTCATTTTTGCGAATCTCATGAAATCGATAGTGAAGATCTTGTTTGCGTACTTCTCTTCCTCACCCTTGAAGGTTGTGCTAATCATTGGTGTCATACCCTGCCACCTACTTTCTTCCATTCCCTTCTCACTCTCCTCAAGGAGCTCCATTAAGCCTTCGATAAGTGTAACCACCAAGATGTCAATGAAATGATCTCTTATTTAAGAATGAAGCCTGGCGAATCAGTTGAGGACTTTGCTACCCATTTCCTTTACCTCTGTCACGAAAGTCCTGAATGGTTTTTGGACCTTGACTTCATTAGCCAAGAATTGAAATGTTTGGTTCATGTTTCTCAACACGATGAACCTCCTGATTTCCCTTCTTCCTCGACTCTTGCAGACCATGAGCCCCCTCAGTTTGTAGAGGAGGAACCCAACGCCTTGTTTGTTCCTTGTCCTCTTCCCTTTCCGGTCTCAACTCAGGTGTCGCCTTGTAGTGGTCACAAAGCTAAGAAATATGTGCAACGGGTACCCCCTCGCAGTGGTCGCAAAGCTGAGAAACCTATGCAGCATGTTCCCAACTCATCTTCTCAGCTATCTCATGCTCCAACATAGGAAATTCCATAAGAGCTCAGAAAGCATATGGCGAAGACTCATTCCTCCATTCCACAAGAGGACATCACCATTCATAACCCAAGTCTCGAGTCTAATCTGTGTCTCTTCTATCCTCCATCATCTACAAGCCATGACTCCTTATACCATGACTCACTTGATCAATCCGCTTCACAAGCTAGCTGCACGCATTCTCTTGATTCTCAAATTGTTGGCTCAAGTTGCGGTCATGTGCAAGGAAGTCTCATTATACAGGCAAAGGAGCATGAAGGTGAAGACACAATCAATTCATCTTTTATGTTTCAAAATGGTTCACATCAAGTCATTGAGCTTCCATTCTTTATCGATTCTCAATTTATTAATATTGGTGAAACATCATACACAATTAATTCTTTTGATCAACCTCTAGTCTTGGGTTGTCATCACTCCCATGCTTCCGTATGTTGTGATGAATTCCCAAGCACATCATGCAATATGTTGTTCTCTTATGTACACTCTAACTCAGATCTGGAATGCACACCGGTCAAAACAGACATCCATATCAAAACTTCCTTTGCACCTCACTTGCCCGTGTGTCCTACCATTCACAACGCATCTACATGTAGTGGAGATACTCCCTATTCTCTTGCTTCATATGATGAGTTATCTCCTCGATCTATACTAGGTAGTGAGGTTGTCCATGATCAGAAAGTCTCAATGCAAAGGAATATTCCCACTCATCATCATCTTATGTGTTGCATGAAGACAACTCGTCAAGTCAGCTTGCTGAAGCTGGAAAATTTGATGAGGCCTGTGACAGAGATTGTTGCCATCCTAAGAGAATTTTTGAAATTAGTAAAACAACCATCCTCAAGCCATGCATGATTTGGTTCACATCTCAAAATGAAAATTTTCAATTTTGGAAAGTTCCAGGACGTGCCAGGGTGTCGAGGCACTTCAACATCTGTATGTCAGGACCTTGCGACTTTGGTAGGCCCCTTGAACCGAATCAAATCTAGTTTCTCACGCACAATTTGTCTATATGCATGGTTGCACTCGACGTGGATCCCCATGTAACAAATATTTACTATTTCAGGTGTAATATTTCAAAATTTAAAATTTTCACTAATGACCGAATCCACGAGTTTGTTACAGCGTGTCCGTCTTCATCCGCTTCTCTTACATCCAATTCAGGTTTGGAGTGTCCATCTCTCATGCAATCATGGAACTATGAAATTGATCATCTCAAAGACTATCTTTGTTCGGAATCATACTTATCAGATGCTCTCTCTTGTGATCAGATCCTTGGTCTTCTTGCAAATATTGCACTTCAATTTTTCTCACTCATCACACCGGCAATCTCCCTGTGTAATGACAAGCACACAAGCTATCATGCAAATCAAGTTCCTCTCATTTCACCGCACCCCAACTAGCCTCAGACAATCACAGTGCTTGAATGCCTCCTATATTCTTGTGATGACCATTATGCTTGCGCAATTTTTCATCAGTTGTAGGTGGGTGTTTGGTCAGATCTAGTACACAATGAACTTGGTTCCATCATTCAAAGAATTCACAATATTGTTCAAAAATGTTCTATGTTCATGTCAAACTAGGAATCTGGCATCTCGACCAACTCGTCTGATCTTTCTTCTATCTTGGGTGACTATCATGTAGTTTATCATTTTCCCAATAGTACATCCAATGACAACTGCTTCGTGCACTATGATCTTCACCGTGTAACATCTTTCTCCTTAGACTTATGTCAACTAGGTGGGGCACTTCAACCTGCGCTGATGGCTATGGAAGGTCCTCACTGTCTTGAAATGACGAACTAGAATGATCATATGTATCTATCTGTACCAGAATCCCTCCGTCATCCCCTCTCTCGAATCAGGAACCCATCTTGTTAAAGATCAAGAGTCTTTCAAAACAACCATCACGAATTTTATGGTCTAATCACTGAATGGCTAGAACAATCTTACTTGTCAAGTCGTGTTGCAAGTAATAAGATTCAGTCCTTCCTCACACTCGCTAAGAAACTTGGTGTAGAAGAACACACACTCACAAGAGGCCTCCGAATTTTTTTGAAAAACAGTAGTCACCAAAGAGTAAGCATGTGTGTTGGGTGGTTGTGATGCATCTTTCTGCCCACAGGCGAGACCTTCTCTCTCATGTGCAAGTTTGTCAATTTTTTGTATTTTCTGTTGCACACTATTTTTTATTTGTTTTAATCGCTTGTATCTTTGTGGTTGTAGGTTGGCTACACATATAGTGGCTTCATTGAAAATTTCATTTCACGTAACGCCAACTATTTAGTGTAGGAGTAGGAGTAGTGTTTTCTTTCTTGCTTGTCTTTGCTTTCTGGTTCAATTCATATTTGTTTTCTTGCTGACTTGGTTTGGTTTTCTTGCTTGCTCGCTTTGATTACTTGTTGTCTTTTCGATTTACTTTTTTATTTTTTATTCTCTTTGTTTTGTTTTCTTAATTTCATGCTATTTTTTGTTTTTCCAGTAAGTGTTGTCCTCTACTGAGTTCTGGATTTTGAATGAGTGTGTAGCTGAGATCCAAGGAGTCTTGTGACACTGCAGCACTTGGCCAGTCTTGTGTTCGTCTTCTCTGTGCTTGGTTGTAACCTTCAGTCGATGAAGTATTGATAGAAAATATGAGTCGTCTACAAGGAAGCTCTAGCCCAACCATGAACCTGTGTCCGCACTGGGAAACCCCATGCCTATACTTAGTCTTCTGCTTTGTTTGTTCAAGCTCAACAAACTAGTTGAAACAGAGAAGGGGAAAATCTAAATGAGAAAACCTATATCAGAGGTCTTACATGATTCCCTGAAGGAACAACCTCTTATGCTCTCAATAATTTGTGATCCATCTTCCGCCCCAAAAATAAATAAGTTCATATGCATAGTCCTCTTTTAAAAAATACAAAGGCGAAAGAAGAGAAAGGCTTCCTACACAGAGAGGTGAAGCATGCACCTCCACCAAGTACTGACCAAGCTCGCTGGAAATGGAGAAATGTGTGTGTTCCTGCATGACTCTATCGAGGTACTGTCTAGGTCTGCTGGCAGTGGAGAAACACTAAAGATGAAGACTTATACTTTGAAAATTTTAAACTCGCGAGGCAAACTACCCTTACCGATTTTGAAACATTGTGATCAAACTAAAGCTTGTTGTCGTCTTTGACTGAGTTAGAAAAGGGTTAACCATGTTTGTCCATGGGATAAGCGGGGAATTCGAAGTAAACCGCACAACGATTCAATATTCCTTGATAGACCAAGGTCATGTGCTATCAATGGACCAAAACAGAGAAGTTGGTATTCAACCAGTGTGTCGCCAAGTGTTGTAGCGGCTATAACACCCTCGAAATGTTGGGATGCATCGAATTTCAGAGCCTTCCTTGGTATTTTCTTTGATGTTTGCAAACACTCGGGCTCATCCCATGAGCTTGTGTCAAGCCTTTGCACCGTCCTCACTTGACCATTCACCAAACATCTTTTAGCATGTTGGTCACAATGTCATGTTCTATCTATGTTGAAGGTTTGTCTTTGTGTGTACAAGTTGTGTTCTATATGTCAGCATCTGTCGCACTCACACATGAAGTTGTATGCAATCTCACACAAGTTTCATCGCAGTCGTTCACCGATCTATCTCAAGTGTCGCACTTGTCGCTCGCACCAGTTGGTCAGCCACACTGAACATGTTGTCTTGTTGGTTCGAGGTGTCTTGTCATCGAGTCATGTGAGTGTGTGTTTGAAAGGTCATGCATGCACAAGTTCACTCATTCACACACTTCATCATTTTATTGAAACTCTATCAACCGGACCACCCTCCAACAGTCAAACCTCCGCTGAGATACACTGCACAGTCTCAACCATTAGTAGTCATGTAAAACTGCCAAGAATTGTGGAGAACTTGAGGCTGCCTCCCGGGCAGTCTGCACTGCGCAATCCTAGAATCGACTTGACTGACTGTCACCTAGAACAACGTAGAAGTTTCTCAGTAAGCCATCTTAATCTGAGATTCCTGAAAGCAAATCTATCAAGCTTCCCGCTGGTCAACTAGAGAGTTTGATTGGGCAGTGACCCCAGGCTTCACTCCTCCAAGAAATTGTGTAGAATATGTATGCATACCCACCTTCGCTGACTGAAGAAATTTCGTAGACATGAAGGACATGCACCCACTTCCTATCACTGCACTGTCCTAGAAATTCATACAATTATGCCAGTCAGTCCCCCTATTAGGCGACATACTGCTCCTCCTAAAAACTACGCAGTTTTCTTGGGTTGTCCTCTAGTTTCCCGACACTCCGCTCAACCTAGAAACTGCGCAGAAATTTCTTGCATGTCAACCTCCTAGTTATGTGTAGTTTTGGCTAGCAAACTCCCGCAGCCCGCTGCTAGCCTCCCCATAGAATCTGCATCATTTTCATTGCCAATGTCCTCCCTGCTACTTGCACTGCCTTCTTGGAAAATTTTCACAGTTCTGCCCTCTAGCCAAACCAGATCCCACATATGGTCAATGTTGTTCCATACTTCTCATATCAGCCTCCCAGTGACCTCTGAGAAATTTTCCTTGATAGTACCCCAGAGCTTGCATCCCAGCCTGAAATGTGCTCTGTAGGGGTTCGGAGCCATGTCCTCTCTCCCAATCACCTGCACCCGAAAACGAAAGATGATGCATCATGGTAGGCTAGGAGATTTCTAGATTTAATGTCATCTCATCATGAGTGATTGCATATATGGGTACATGGATGAGACATGGCGCAACAACGAACATGATGAACAAGTAGCACATGCTAGGAGACTTGTTTGCGAACGGATGAACACATGAAGCATGCTAATTTCCAACAAAGGCAATACATGCACGAGCAACATCAAGTGAACACCAAGACCATCGAAGACTCTGCACACCTTTCCATGCGGAGGTGAAGGTGTGATACATGAAGAGCACACTCATCACTCAACATCACTGCAGCTTGACATGGACCCCACCATTCGCATGAACATACCTGCACTGTCGTGTCAATTCATGTCATGAGTCATCTCGGCCACATCACTATTGTGGTCCATACTGTTGTAATCAATGTAATGTAACATGGAAGTCCAAGAGACCGACATGTAAAGTGAAGAGTCATATATGTCAAACATTCTTGAGGGAAGTCAAACAGTCATAAGGGTCAGTTTCAACCTTGACTATATATACCCCTCATTTGTACATGCAAAGGAATTTTCACCTTGGCTCTTCCCACATAGCCTTGAGAGTCTATAGTCTTTTCTTTGAGGAGCGAGAAACGGCTCCAATTCCCACGTTATCGGGGTTAGTGATGTAATGGTGTACTGATGTGTCTTGGAACTTTCACTTAATTCAGAAGCTTGTTAATAGGGCATCACATTTTCACACATGTATTGTATTCGTTTGTAAGACTATTCTTTAGACGCTTGTAATGCATGTTGCTTTAACCTGTATTAAGATAGTTGAACTATTTCGGTTGTTTTAATACATATGCTATTGGAAATGTGTTGTATCAGTTTTTAACGTTGTCTCACTTGTGTGGACTATTCCATTGGGTGTTTTACAATATATATGCTCACCTTGTGTTTGTGACTTCCGCATCCGTGTGGACTACTCCGTCAGAAGCTGTGTATGTCATGCTGTGTTGTGTGTCTCCAATAGAGTTGGGACTATTCTCTTTCGACTTGAGACTCACTCTCACCCTTCCCCTTTGTAGTGAAAGAACCTTGACACAAGTGACACTAAGCACTCACCAGGCACGTGAACCTCTTTGTTCGAAGACAAAACAAACCACTCTCATGTGCGGAGAAGCAAGAGCTAAGGAAAATATTTAAGATAATGGAAATCAAGTCATCATATCGAATGGGACTCCTACACCAAATGGTGTGAGGTCTAATTGGGACTTCATATTGGGGAGATCCCCTAAATGTTGGCAGA
>APFE030830558.1:0-13980 GCA_000404065.3 Pinus taeda | reverse complement strand
GAATCTTTTATTATCATGTGCACTACCAATGTAATATAAATGAAACATGAAATAATGTAATATAGAAATATGAATATTGAAAAACATAAATATATATACAACAAAAGTGAGCAAATCTAAGTAATAATTTTAGATGTAACTGCATAAAGCTTTGGTTCCATTCTTCACTATGATTACACGTATATCTAACCTAGCTCATGGAATTACATGCTTGTAGATTTACCTAATATCATGACTCTATTATCTTCATAGTAAAATGGTAGATCTCTATGAATAGAGTTACATACACTAAGTTTCCTACCTAGAAAGTATGTCGATTCAGCATATGTGATCATGTGAAATTCGCCGGAAAAACGAGTATGCCAAGATGAAATAAGCTCTTTTTCTTTTTCTTTTTCTTTTTTTTCTTCAGATAAAAAAAGCAGTTATATATTCATTCATGGAAAAAGATTCCTTACATTCTCCAGATACAGAGATTGCATAGAGACCTTTCTATCAACCATAAAAAAAATATTGATACAAAATACTGAGTCATTCAGGTGTTCCCACAAAAATTCTCCAAAACATACAATTTGATAAATAGACCTGTTTCATCTTCATAGCTTCAAAAAAAGAGGAAAATTTGAAATTCAGCATGAAATCAACCAAAGTGTATTTCTAGGGATCGGTAATACCCCAACATCATGTTAGATTTTCTGCATTTTAATGATCACATGAAATCCATCCAGCTCCACATTCAATCCAAGTTTTGATAATCTGTCTAGCTCAGAATTTAGGTTTATGCTTATGTGCTGTATGGAGGGTTGATTGAGGGAATTCCAAATTTGCTTGATCTTGTTTAGCCAACCTTGAAGAGAGGATTTATGGATATTAGTATATATACCAACATAACCAATAATAGTCTTGGAGTCACCCAAAGCATGGATGTTTTGTATGTCTAGAAATTTAGTGAACCATAGAAGTCCCCATAGTACCATCACTTCTGCCATAGTGTTGGTTCCAAAGCTTGCTCCCCAGTCTACATGGTATGATAACTCAGGATGTATATAGATGATGAATCTGCATCCACATTTGTGGTTCTATAAATCCCCATCGCTGTAGCCAGCGGGATATACAATCTCCAGAATTCCCAATGGGTGAGTGCGTTTTTGTTTTGGAGCGAATTGTAATACACATTCTAACTTTTGTAGAATTTTTGTGAGCACATCCGACCCCAGTTCCCTGTCAGTATTGAAGATAATGTTGTTCCTCCATTTCCATATTTCCTAAATGGAGATAACAAGGATGAGTCTTCGAGGGCCAATTTGGTTGCTCCGTCGTGACAACCAGAGCTCCATATCACTAATGTTCGGCCCCAGGTGGCCAATTTTGTGTTCCAAGTATTTCCATAGGATGGAGACCTCTATGCAGGTTATAAAGTGATGAATATTGTCTTCAGCAACATTTCCACATAGTAGACAGTAACCTCAGCCAAACTAGTTCCTCTTTTGTAGGTTTTCCCGCGTCAAGTTCTTGTTCTTCCAAACAAGCCATAGAAAGATTGAGTTTTTTTGGGAAGGCATGGGCTGCAAAATTTAGCGAACCATCCATCCCTCGGGTGGTTTGTTTGCAGATAGCAAAGTTGGTAGTATGCATCAGCTACCACAATATTATTTTTCATCAATTTACCATTCCAGGTAATCGAGTCACATGCCTCTTCTCTGTAGAGACCTGCTAGTCTCATATGTGTGCATATGTGCTTCCAATCATCCGCATTAGAGCCTGAAAGATTAAATCAACTGCATTTTTCCACATTGGGCAGTCATTTTCCCAGGTGGAAATAATTTGGTGCCAGACGAAGGTCCCATTTCGATGGAGTTTTTTGATGATGCGTTTTGGGAAAGGAATGATGTGAAACAATCCCCGAATGTGGTCACAGCCAATACTAATATGATGCCCAGTGCCCAGTTTCCAGGCCAACATATTACAAAAAGTAGTTTCAATCTTTGGGAAGTTGTGCCAAATAGTAGAGCCAACAACTTTACCGATATGGCCATTACGCAACCAAATTTTGAAGTCCATATTCTTAAGGTATTTTCTTTTGTGACATGGCTAGAGATACTGTTCCCAAAAATTTCGCGCCAATTGGATTTTAGAAGGATAGCTTTCCCAAAATGCCGAAGATCGAGGATGCCACATCCATCGATTTTCTTTGGTAGAGTAATGTGGTGCAACTTAGTTAAATAATACTTTTTCCTTTGTTTCATGTCAAACCAAATAAAATTTGTTGTGATTTCATCTAATTTCTTTATGATGGCAGTAGGAAGTTGGACCAAATGCACCCTATATATGCTGAGTTGTGTTATCACAACTTGGACCAGTATAAAACATCCTCCCATAGAAAGCGCCTTGTTTTCCCATCCGGAAATTTTCAAGAAGTATCTATCGACTAGCCATTGCAAGTCCATGATTCTGTACTTACATGGTTTTAAATGAAAACCGAGATATTTAAGACAAGAGGAAAAGCATTTAGAGGAAATACCAAATAAGTTAGCAATATATGCGGTGGTCTCAAAAATTTCCAGTGCATACATCATAACCGATTTGTTTTGATTCATTTTAAGTCCTGAAGCATTTCCAAATCTATAAAAAATTTGAAATAAATGCAACCATCCAAACCGGTTTAGAAGTCCCATGATGAGAATGTCATCCATAAAAAAACTGTGAGATATCTGGAGGTTTTTGCCAATCTTCAGAGGAGAGAAGAGGCCCATGGACACAACATCGGATATGTGCAGACTTAGCCCATCCAACACTAGAATGAATAAAAGGGGTGATAAAGAACAACCTTGCCGAAGGCCCCTACTACCATGTGACACGACTTTTCAACTTCCAAGTCATCTCCTTAATAAGCAGGATTTGCGATCTTCCTTTTTCAAGGATCTGTATTTTGGATCTGGTGTCCAGTTGGAGTATATGAGTAGATAAAGAAGGGTTTAGAGTCGAGCTCCCATTCAATATCACTAAGTTCTTTTCTGAGATGATTTTTTTTCCCGCTCCCAGTTTTTGGTAGCAAGTCAAAGAGCTTTTATTTTATCCATGAACAACTCCATATGTGATATGGAGTTGTTTTCCACAGAGAGCCAAGTACTTTTGACTAGGTCGGCATAGGAAGGATCCTCTAAACAGATTCTATTGAATTTGAAGGGAAGTTCGCTCCTAAAGTCTTGTTGTCGCTAGAGGAGAATAATAGGGCAATTTTCTAAAATATAGTTTCTGATTATTTTAGGTGAAACCAATCCGAGTCTTTAAATAAGCATGTCATGTATGAGAAACCTCTCCAATCTTTTTGTAATGTATGAGTTCCCCATTCTGCCATTATTGCATGTGGGCACAATGTTTGATGGGCTAATGTCAACCAGATTGTGATCCATGATGATGCATTTTAGTGTGTCCATCATAGGATCTTCGCGGAATTTGTGGCCCCAGTATTCATGATCGCCAATAGTGCAGTTTAAGTCCCCCGCCAGAATGAGAGATGGTAGATTCAGGAGATTCGATTCCACCAACCAAAGCCATAAATCTTCTCTATCTCTAAAAGGAGCATAGATATTGAGAATATGGATACGTCCCAAAAATCCACAAATGTTTCCAGCAAGAAAAGTGTTGGTAAAACATGTGAATGCCTGTAGCTGGACACAGTTAGGGTTCCAGATGGCAATCAATCCCCCAAAGAGTCCAAATGCATCAATGGCAGCCATGTGCCAGGATGGAAGCATTCGACGAAAGTATCCAATCAAGTAGAGAGGAAGGTGAATTGTTTCTTATATAAGAATAATGAATGGGTGGTACATAGAGAATAATTCCTTCAGGGCCAAAAATTTGGGGGCAGCCCCAAGTCCCTGCATATTCAGGGAAAGAGTAAAAGTCATTTGGGCCATTTGGCAGGCTGTCATGCTCCAAGGGCCTAAGAAGAAGATTCAGCAATGGGTATATTGATGAGGGAGGGTGCATCCAGTTGGCAAGGTACATGAGGTTTACGAAGATGGCCACAAAAGTACCGGCTATCCTGAGGCTTTTTTCGGGCCGTAATGTTTCCGGCGGATGTTGGGCTAATATGTGGTGATGTAGGATTCTGAGGTTTGTTAATTGACATAGCAGATATGAGTAGCTGATAGGGGGTCATTTATGGTAAGATGAAGTGGAGCATTTGGTTGCACAGATGGAAAATCAAGATAGGGGATAGGCTATTCAATAGGGGAGGTGGTACTGTGTGGGTCCAAGTCATTCGATGGAGCGGGGGATGATATGAGAATATGTGGAGATTTAATCAGACTTTTCATAGAATGATGAGTGGAGGTTCCAAGTGGGGAGTGAGTGGGAGTACCTGAATGATGTCGAGTATATTTCCCACGGGAGGGAGTCTCTGAGCCCCTAGGTGACGAGTAGCTAGAACTCCAAAAAAATATTCTTTTTATAGCTGCTTTGACGCAACCAAGTTGCAGATGTGGGGTAGGCACTCCAGCGACGGGGGCAGTGTGCTAGCAGGTGACCGGTTCGATGACAGTTCAGGCAATAGAAGGGTACACCCCAATAGTCCAGACGTTGTGTAAGCATGGAATCATTCCAGCATATAGAGATATGGTCTGGAAATCCACCCCTGTAATTTTTTTCAATGAGGATCCATGCAACTCTCTTGTTGGGAGCCCCCAAGCAGCAATAATCCACATACACAAATTTACCAATGGCATCCTCGATGTCTTGTAGAGTCTTCAACGACCATAATTCAATAGGGAGCCCTAGTAATTTAACCCAAATTTAATTATTCTATGGCATTTCTCTTAAAGGGTTAAACCCGATGTACCATGAATACAATGCAAAGAAATTGTGACCCTTTACCCAAGGAATGGACTGAATCTTCTCAAGATCTTCTTGGCATAAGAAGTGAAAGTTATACTAGCCATTTAGCAGTCTGACCACCGTAGGCTTGTAATCCATAAGAACATGCCATTTTGAATGCATCCAAACTCTCATGGCTGAATCATCCATCTTAGAAAAATGCCATTTCCCTACCAATGCTTCATTTTTCATGTTGGTGATTCTATCAGAGAGTTCTTCAAATCAGAAAGCCAAATTAGGAGTTGGTTCAGTAATTTTTATAGCATGAGCAGGGTGGTGAGGATGTCATTTATTTCCCAAGTGTGGGAGAGCATGTGGCAGTGTAGGTGCATGTAGGCCATGTGGCGGAGTAGATGTAGGGAGAGTGCACGACTCCGTGGTGAGGTTAGTGGTCCCACCAATCGTCCTATCATCCACCAAGGTGGCATGAGGATAGGGCCCTTCATATGCCCTGTCGTCCACCAACGTGGCATGAGAAGAGGACCTACCACATGTTTGTTCAACCACCAATGTAGCCTGGATCAGATCGTCATGAATAGAGTTGTGAGAGTCGGTTAGATCCATAAATGATGGGGGCCATAGAATAAATAAATGCAGCCTTGAGAGAGGAGATGCAGTTATGCTAGGTGTCAGGTGGTAGATGGTAGGCGATCAATTATACACAATGAATATCTAGGAGTTCCCCCTGACAGAATATGCACATCCCAAGGCCTTAGAAAAGGTGGGGATGAGAATAACCCTTAAATAGACGTCGCCATATAAGGAGTCTATATTAGGAAGGATTATGGCGAATAGGGCGAAAAAATAAATAAATAGAATAAGTCATAAGTGGAGATTTGAGGTCTGTGTAGATTAATATCACTTCTGACATACAGAGATTTTTAGAGGGATCTAATACGTGTCAATACAAAGTGACAGGTATCGGGTGTGCTGGAAAGTATTCCAATGAGGGGATGTCGAGGATGGTTGCAGGAATAATGGCGGATTTTATAGAAAATAGCCTGGAGGTGAAGTGTGTTTGAGATTAGTATGATTGGGTGAGGTTAATGTCATCACAACAGCAACAATAGCAACATCCGGGAGAAGTCCACAAGCACTCACAGATTTTGAAACCCATAGAGTGGCATGACTAAGAAATTGTGTAGGAGTTTATCCAACGGTGAAAAAGGGTGTTATAGTTGGTCGTATTAATATATTCTAAATCGAAATTAAAGGATTTGGAGCAACACAATTTTGAGAGATCACTCTAGATGAGCATGTGTTTGGCAAGGGGAGGGGGGGAATGTAGTTTGATGATACAGAAGAGTATGTAAACAACGATACAAGCGAGAATGAAGATGTGGGAAATTTCCGAGAGAGGGGAGTCGAGAAGGGGGAGTAGATATTTTATCATTCTATGGAAAGTAGTGAAAGATGAGCTATTTAGATAGGCGCAAAAATAATAAGTAGAGTGAGAATATTGCAGAGAATGCAAACCGCACCTAATACGCTATGTGGAGTATAATGCTAGGTACCCAGGTAAAATTGACAGTCTGAATGAGGTCACTTTCAGAGGTAGTGCAGGTTGTGGAATGATATCATTGCCAAACACCATCCAACGAGGTGGCCTGTCCTTTCTGAAAGCAAGCCACCCACATAGAGGACACTGAATGCCTAGTGGCCAAGCCTTCAATATTGTGCCATGTTCTTGCTATAGTGCTCTCTCTTGTCTTCTCGGCCTCCAACTTCATTCGAGATTTCGAAATTATTGATTAAGGCCCCCAAGAAAGGTCCTAAGAGAAAATACACACAACCGAAGCCATGAAATTCATCCCTTGTAAATACCCGACCTCTGTGTCGTCGATGAAGGTGTTATTGTCACTTGTGTTATCTGGTGAATCTGGATTCCTATGATAGAAAAAATTGAATAGAAACAAGAAATGTCAAAGCGATCAAGAGCAGAGAATGTCTCTAATGTTGGTGTCGCTATATTTTGGAGAGATTCCAGCCACTTTATGGCCCTTTTGCAAGGCTTAAAATCTGAAATCTATGTAGATATCATATCACTTTGAATAATTACAATTTGGTAATTCTAATTAAAATTATATATATCACATCACTTTGAATAATCACAGTTTGCTAATTCTAATTAAAATATATAAAAAAATAATCACTTAATAATATTTAATAATTGTGTTTCATAATTTATATGAAAGATAATTACTTTTTACAATAATTTTTCAAATTTAAATAAATTTTATAAAAATTCTAAATAAGATTTTTAAAATTTAATATTAGTTTTAATTTTGAAAAAAATCTATTATGGAATAATTTATGTTAGGAAAACTTAGGAAAAAAAACAAGAATTCTTGAGTAAAAATCAATTGCGATATAAACTGACATGTGGCAAGTATAAGACTAGCAGTTGTCCAAATAGGTACAAAGAGAGGCCGATAGGATTATTAAATTGGAAATGTTGAATTTTTCTAGAAGGAATTGTTGAATTTTTCTAGAAGGAATTGTTGAATTTTTCTAGAAGAGTTAATTGGTTTGGGGAAAACCTTGTTTTCTTGGACTGGATCATTGTGCAATTACTTTCCGTTAGATATTTTTTTTATATCTATATTATAAGGAATGCATTGAATGTCTTATTTCATTTCTGCTATGCTTACTTATATCCTTTTCGTGCTTTTTCTTGATCAATTTGATGAAATATTCCATTATGCTTTGATCAAAGTCCTCACCTCCATATTAGTGTATATCCTGGTATTAGTGTATATCCTGGTAAGTTCAAAGCTTGAAAGCCAACCAAAAAGGTAAATGATAACCACTGTGCACGTATTCAAATTCGTAATGTAAAACAGCCAGACAGAGTTCAGACAGATAACCTCCAAGATGTATATCACCGTTTGTAGCCAAAACCTCAAAAACTCTGTTGTCAATAGTCAGAACGCTGACATCAAACATGCCACCGCCAAGATCAAAAACAACAATATTTTTCTCTCCACCCTTCTTGTCCAAGCCATAAGCTATTGCTGCAGCTGTGGGTTTGTTGATAATAGGAGCTACATTCAAGCGAGCAATAACACCAACATCCTTCGTTGCTTGGTGTTGTGCATCAGTAAAATAAGTTGTGAAAGCCCACAAGTTAACAGTCACAATGCAGTCAACAATTGGTTACCCACAAATTTGACTTGGTATGTCTGGGTGAGTCAACTTAGCAGACCCAGCTGGGTCTGACTGACTGGGACAGGCCATGCCCTCAGACCCAACAGTTACAAAATTACTGGAAAAACAAGCACAAATTTGACTCACTGAGTCTGAACAAGTCGACTTAGCAAACCCAGCACCTCAGACCCAACCAAGTCTAATAACAGATTTGCTTTTTATCCGTTTTATCAAGTCAATTTGAAGGAGGATGTAACTACTTTGGCTAGAGCAATGGGAGACTGTGACAGAAGATTTCAACAGAGCAGTAGAAGATGCATCTCACAAATGATGCTCAAAAAGCAGATCTGCAAGTAGATTGAGTCTTGTTATCACTTAAAATAATACAAATGTCCTTGAACCAGTTGATTTCATATCCATAAATTAAACCACAGACAATCAGACAACCGTTGAGAGTTTACACTTAAGGGTAATATCATCGTATTTCGTTTTTATTTCAACAGAATTTGATTTTCAGGGTGTGCAATCCACAGTCAGGTATTGACATTGGCCAATCAAATTCTTCAAAAAAGGGGGTCTGAACAAAGAGTGTATGGAAAGGAAAGACACCTTTAAAAAAAGAAAAACTTTTCGTCATCTATTGCTACTATGCTTCACAAATGTTTTAACAGATTACAGTTCAAAGCTCCTAATAAATGAAATAGAATTATCCAAATAAATCAAATACATTCTTGATCTTTTCTTAATTCAACTAACAAGAATAAGTAGCCTTACATGATTGTGAAGCTTAATTAACCACCAAAAAGTGGTCGAATGGATGCTTTCCCGCATGTTTAGTTTCCAAGTAACAGGGCTTGTTATCATGTTTTTGGTCTTGCTCACGCACCTTAGACTGATATGCTGGAGGTGCAAGGCATTAAAGGAAAAATGTTTAAACCCTCAATGCCTATCTAATTCAACGGAGTTAAGTTATTGCTGTTACAGCAGACAGAATATCTGGACAGAAATACTTTGATACATACACACACACTGCAGGTCTTCTAAGGCAAGTCAAATGGCTAGAAGATTGTAGAAGGGTCACCGGAGTCCAAATCATAAAGAAGCTGACACAGATTAGAAGATATCTCATAATATTTTCTGTTAGGTTTTAAGAAAAACTCAAATATAATCTTTTGCATACATCATCATATGTTACATCAATCATTTGTATATGCTCTGCAACAACTGCCCGTGAAAAGGGGCATTGGAGAAAATTCCGGAGATGCAAAGCACTAAGTTTAATATCCAAATATTGCAAAAAAAGAAAACCACTTGGTCCTAAATGGAGTAACTGAGATACAGGTCTAATTAACCCTGTTTTAACATTGCTCTCCCAACAAAAAACACTTCAAAATACGATCAGGAATGCCTTCCATTAGGTTGAATAAGTGACCAGCCCCAGGAAGCTCATGATAGTGGATCCAAGGAAGCTTTTCACCAATGTAACGCTGCAAAGTCACCGGCACTAATGCATCCTCATCCCCTTGCCATATATGAACTGGAACATCATTGTTAGGAAACGGGTTATTGAGTTCCAAAGGATCAAAATCCCACTTGCCAAACATGACCATCAGGTCTCGATGTAGAGACTCAAACAATCCTTGCTGCAATGCTGCCTTCAAACGCTGCAGAGGCAAATGAATCAGTAAATAAGGAGAAAGCAACTCTTGGATCCAGAATCAGGCACAGTACCAGTATCTTGTTAATTTGGAATTCTTTGTCTAATCTTAGCATTGGTTTATTGAGAAAGAGAAAAGTCAATCAACCTCAAGCAAATTCCACAATTCAATTTCGTTAAGAACAGCATAGCATTCTGACTTGACTTTTGAAAACAAGCATATGCAAACAAGTGTAAATACATAGACAGCCTCGTCCATTTTAGCTAAAAAGGGCTCAGAAAGAATGAATGTTAGTGAAGATTTTTTGTTTGGGTCTTGATCTATACCTTATGTAAACCTGGGGAGACCTATGGTGGCACCTTTTTCGGATCTTCTTGTAGCTCAGACCTGAAGTTCAGAATTGTGGAAGAATAAAGTCACCAGGCCTCCTCGAACCTGCAGCTCAGACCTATACAGTGAAATATATCAGACCTGAACCTTGGCATATTCTGCATACTGTGCAGGACATCCACTCTACCTATGGAAACATCTTAGAAGGCATGTGGAACCATTTAAAAATCTTGTGCTAGGTTGGAGTCTTATGGACAGCATATTCTTACAGAGCCCAGGTAGAAGACCAGCAACCTTGACAATGTAATTTTGAGACTGTTGAATACCTATTAAATCGTATCTAATCTCTGGATCCTATGAAGAATCCAAATTGCTGGTGTATGGATCATTCCTTTAGACAGCTAGGTCGTACCCAAAAAGGGATATGAATGCCAGCGTTTCACATGTCAGGAACAATGCCACCGAGAGTATAATTCCCCAAGATGTGCATAAATTTTGTAAGTAACTATTTCACAGAGCTGTAAAAAAACTTCAATTCGCATCCATCCTTCCCATACACTGAACATTAACCATTAAATAAGGATGTACTGACCTTTGGAAACAACCACCAATCCAATAGCACAACACTCTGATATAACTAACCCTAGCGAATTGCCAGATAATCTTAGAAAGTAACATGTTGTAGACAAGTGAAACACCCAATTCATAATCAAAGTGGAGCGACTTCAGATTGAAATATGGTTTTCTGAAGAAAAAGATAACAGACAAATAATTTAACAAAAGAGTAACCCCATGAAAGACCTGTTCCACAAACGTAAAACAACTTCAGACTGCTAATGGGGATTTGGTATGTTTATCAGGTTGACAGAGGATTCAGCCATCCACCAAGGTTCCATTCCCACCATGGTCTACACTGGGATGAGATTCAAAAAGGATGACGCCAGGTGCATGTCACAAAGCAAGTTGGGAAGAATAGTTACCCCTCGGAACTGGCAGCCAAGCCAGAGGAAATCCACTATGTACAGTCCCTTGGGACATATTTCTCCAACCACTTCAATTTAAAAAGCAGACTACCTTCTTAATTCCTAAATATTTGAAAAGCTAGCTGATTAATTCACACTGAACGCATAAAGCGTTAAAGACACAAACTTCAAATGGAGTACAAAGGCCCTTGACTAACTTCAACCTTTATCAAAACTAACACGGAAAAGCACCTTGGAATCACCCTTTTCAGAGGTCCACAGAAATTTGAGAATTGTTCTCGAAATCTCCGAACTCCAAAAACAGTAAAAGAAAGAAAGCCCTTTAGAAACACCTAATTCAAACAGTAGAACAATAACACAATAACTCAAGGGTAGGATCTGCCTTATCTTCAGGACAAGCAAAGGTAAACATATGAGTTAAAAATGTTCACCCTACGAGGCGAGTATGAGCTGATGGAGAGTTCACTGGGTTACCGACTTCAGCTATAAGCGTAATTGTGAGCATCAACGAAAATTCTTGATTAATACGACTTATATTTGAGTCCTCAGCTTTGCCACTGGTTTTTCCGTAAGCCTGATAATGTTTCTGTATTGCTGTTTATTCTGCACAATCACAGAGCCCGCCTTAAGTATCGGTAATAACAGTTTTAAACCAATAAGAAAGCCATGAAATCAATCAAATGGTAAATAGAAAAGCGAGAACAAGAAAAGCAACCTGGCTCTCAAGTAAGTTTAAGCTTGAAGAGGGATTCAAATTTGTGAGAAGTGATGGCCCTTAAGCATTCCAGAAGAGGCAGCAATTTGCCAGGAACTTTGGGTTCCCTTCTGCTTCGTCTGCTCATTGGGGAAGTTTCAATCTCATCTGTGCCTTCCATTCTATCCTCCATATGGCTATATCCAGAAGACCTTGTATGATTCCAGGCATCTATGAATTCATCAGATTCTTTGTAATGCCCCTGCCCCTGCCCTTGCCCTTGCCCCTGCCCTTGCCGATGCCGATGCCGCTGCCCCTGCCCGCTTTCGCTTGCATCACGACTGCTGCTGAAGCGAGCGAAGCCTACATTCAACCAAGCAACTGTAAATTACTCTCGCATTATCTCAACCGGAAACTGCATTAAGGTGTTGTAAGTAGTAGTAGCAAGAAGCATACTCCCACAGTGATAAAAATATCAGAGATACAGAGTATATTTCTCAAATGAAGATCCTTAACAATTAGTTCGCGGCCTCAAAGGTCGCTTAACCATTAAAAGAAAAATGCTAACAAATGAATCTTAAAAAGGAAAGACAAGTAACAGAGTGTTTTCCTCTCAAACCTGTTGGGGTTTTTCCTCTAATAACAGGATACGTTGACTCTAATAATAGGACACTGTGAATCTGGAGAATTTCCTGCTGAGTAATCAGAGAAAGCCTGAAATAACCCGGATAACCTTCATGCATGCGTACCTATACACCATTAACAGATAAATGTAAGCGGGGTATTGAGGACGCATCAGGAAAATATATCAAGAGAACTTCCTTCTCAATCAGAGGCCAGAAGAGAAATAACCACACCTATCATATCAGAACAGAAACTGTATTAGCTGCGTAGTCAAAGAAAGCCTGAAATAACGCGGATAACCTTCATGCATGCGTACCTATACACCATTAACAAATAAATGTAAGCGGGGTATTGAGGACACATTAGGAAAATATATAAAGCGGTTGACGAGCAGAGAAGACTGTGAACCTCACCTGTAATAAATAACATGTGTGCAAATTGAAACCCCGGGCGACAGAACACCTGGGTACAAAACCCCAAGTTGGTACTCATGTTCGAATTAAGAAAAATGTCGGAGGGTTGACTCCATGCACAAGTAATAAAGGGTTTTCCTCTCAAACCTGTGGGGGTTTTTCCTCAAATAACAGGACATAGTGAATCTGGAGAATTTCCTTCTCAATCGGAGACCACAGAGAAATAACCACACCTGGCATATCAAAAGAGCATATGTATTCGCTGGGTAGTGAGAGGAAGCCTGAAATAACCTGGATAACCTTCGTGCATGCATACTTGTACACCATTAACAAAGAAATGTAGCAGGGTATTGAGGATGCATCAGGAAAATCTATAAAGCAATTGTACAGCAGAGAAGACTGTGAATCTCACCTCTAATAAATAACCTGTGTGCAAAATGAAACCCTGAAAGAAAACATGTGTACAAAACCCCAAGTTGGTACTCATGTTCGGATTAAGAAAAATGCAGGAGGGTTGACTCTGTGCACAAGTAACAGAGGGTTTTCCTCTCAACCATATTGGGGTTTTTCCTCAAATAACAGGGCATGGTGAATCTGGAGAATTTCCTTCTCAATCAAAGACCACAGAGAAATAACCACGCTGAGGACTCTGAACATCACCTATAATAAATAAACTGTGTGTGCAGAACGAAACACTGGACGAAAGAAAATTTGTGTACAAAACCCCAAGTCAATACTCATGCCTCGGAAGAAAGAAAACCTGTGTAAAAAACCCCAAGGCGATACTCATACTTAGATTAAGAACAACGCTAGAGGGTTTACTCCAAGCAGGGTTAAGATGCCCACTAGTGTTGAGGCTCTGGGCACTAAACCTGCTCCAGCTTTTGAACTGAGCATAAACGAGAACCATTCCTGAGCATTCAATAGGTCAGGTCAGATTAATTAAGGAAATATAGAGTAATCAGTTAAAAACCTAAAAGAGGATGTATAAAACAATGAACGTCAGGAGATTCAGGAGCACCATACACAGAATCGCGCTGTTGCAGAGCGCCCTCAACCCTAACATCATCACAAGAATGCCCATCGGACGCGGAGCTTGTGGGCGAAGTGGTTACCTCAACCATCTCGCTGGAAGCCTAACCCTCAGATCAATACCCTATAATCGCACGGTCGAGAATTTTATGCCACTTGTCAACATGAGAATGAAAGGGACGACGAAGATCCCTTTCAAAGGAAAGGCCTATCGGCCTAAA